>MU006367.1:0-66808 GCA_010093695.1 Plenodomus tracheiphilus IPT5
TAACTAGGTAAACCTCAAATACTAACATAAACTTGTCTACAGCCTCGTGCAATAGACAGCAGACAACGCTTCAGCCGCCGAAGATAGGACGCTGAACACTTGGAGAATCTCTTGGAGAAGCCGACTCTAAGCCAGCCTGCCGCCGGCAATACTAACCCACGAGCGTCTGACGAGGTGCATTAAATAGAGAAGAAGCGTTCTAGATATAGAGAAAGGGTTCTGACTTGGATGATAAGCTACAAGAAGAAGCGAGCCAAAGAAGATATATGGGCTAAGGAGGCCGAGACGTAGCATAAGAAGTGTAAAGTTAGATTAGCGTTAGTAGCCCTTTCGGCTCGGCCGCCGGGCGTAAATAAATTGTGTGTGTATACCATACCTACCTGACATCAATATCTAAATATACAGGATAGCATAATGCAGCGCCTACCAGATTCACACTATATCCCCATCAACAAGCCAGAATACTTCAACTTCGCCGTCGATGTTGTCGATTTCTGGGCAGCTCAGCCAGGTAACCTTCAAGCCATGCATTGGGTTTCACAAGACGAGTCTTGCACTCGCACGATGAACTTTGAGTACTTTGCCCGCCAATCGCATCGGATAGCCGTCTTGCTTGAACGACTTGGCGTGAAGGAGGATGAGACAATGATCATGGTGCTTCCGCGAGTACCTGCGTGGTAAGTTTTCCTCACGCTTCCAATTTAAATTGCTGATTAACGTCTTCGAGGTGGGAAATTGCGCTCGCTGGCCTTCGTAGTGGAATCGTACTCTCCCCAGCGACGACTCTGTCGACCGAGAAGGATATTCAATACCGGTGCAACAAGAGTAAAGCCAGTGTATTCGTTGGAGATACAGTCAGCGTGGCAAAGTTTCTTGCTGTGCGAGAAAATTGCCCTACTGTTCGTACTATCGTACAAGTTGGCGATGTTGCTCCGAAAGGTGTCACATCGCTCTACTCTGCCCTGGAGCACGTTGAAGCCAAAGCTCAGTTCAAGTCTGCAAAGCGACACTGGAGTCGTCCAGCTTTGATCTACTTTACTTCTGGAACATCTGGTCCGCCAAAGATGGTCCGCCATAATCAGGTCTCTTTCCCGTTGGGTATGTTTCCAGAATTTTTGGCCCTAAATCCGACTGACCCGAGCAGCGCTTGGGAGCACAGGCAAGCACTGGTACCAGCTAGCCCCAGGAAAGGTCCTCTGGAATACTGCAGAGCAAGGTACGCAAACAGGAAATCTTTTTTGCGACAGTTGTAGCTGATTTGATATCCCACAGGTTGGGGAAAGGCAGCGTACTCACTCTTTGGAGCATGGAATTGTGGCGCATCTCTCTTCGTCTTTGACGATCGCGGTGCCTTTAGCCCACAGCGACTGATAGACATACTTCACCGATACCCAATCACTACCCTTTGCGCCGCACCTCTCGCCTTCCGACAACTGGTTCTACAAGAAGGGCGAGAGTACCTCAAAAGACATCCCCCGATGGCTTTGACACATTGCACGGCTGCTGGAGAAGCACTCAACGCCGAGGTTACTCGGCAATGGAAAAATAACACCGGTCTCGAAATTTACGAAGGTTATGGTCAGACAGAAACAATGCTGATATGCGGAAACTTTCACGGGAACCAAATTCGTCCAGGATCCATGGGGAAGCCGGCACCTGGTGTGCCTCTTCACGTCATCACAGCGACAGGAGAGATTGCGGCTGATGGTGAAGAGGGAGAGATGGCAGTGCTGTTAGCTGATGAGTCTGGGAACAGTAGTTTCTTCGGATTGCTCGATGGCTATGTTCGTGAGGATAACACATGTGATCGACGCGAGAAGACTTTCACAATAAACGGGAAGACCAAGACATGGTATGTTACCGGCGATCGGGCATCTCGAGATGCAGATGGCTACTTCTGGTTTGTGGGTCGAGCCGACGACGTGATCAATTCTTCTGGATATCGGATAGGCGAGTGTCCCGAATCGTCCTTGTTGTTCCTGACATGACTAACGATCGCAAAGGTCCTTTCGAAGTCGAGTCAACGCTAAAATTGCATCCCGCCGTCGCAGAATCTGCAGTGGTATCCTCGCCTGATCCAGTTAGGGGAGAAGTCGTAAAGGCCTTTGTAGTCCTTACGTCGGAATACAAAGATGCTGTACTAGAGGCCCTTAGAAAGGAATTGCAGGATTTCTGCAAGAAGAATGCGGCGCCGTACAAGTATCCACGCAAAATTGATTTTGTGCATACGGATTTCTTTCCAAAGACAACGAGTGGCAAAATACAAAGGGCTGAGCTTAGGAAGTTGGAGTGGAAGAATGTGACAAATGCAAAACTTTGATATCTTGTACATTATTTGCGCGGTTAATTTTAATTTAAAACATTCAAAGGCAAAGATGCAGACTCTGCAGGCAAAGTGATTCCCCCGGCCGTTCCGAAAGTTGATCCTCGCAGACATGCATGTGGGACTACGGTGGTTTGGTGACTCCCATCAACGAATTGCCAAGCTTTTGATGATACCGGGTTTGACTTCGCGCCCGAATCTTAATCTTTAGTGTGGTAATCTAGTAGTAGTCTTGTTGCAGAGATAGTCTAGGCTGGAGAGGTATGGTGGGAAGATCGACCGACTTAGAAGCGGAATTGGTATGATTTAGGGCTTCAAAGTATGCCAGGTTGTAGAAAGAGAGTCATTGGGCGGCCTGTTGACTACATGGGCGTAGAACAGCTGAGACGATGTTTTAGTCAGACGGCACTTCAATATAAACAACTTCCTCGAAGACCATCGATCTCAGATGTAGGTTGAGCAAGTTTTTCGGTGAGTCATACAAAGATAGATATCTTGTTCAAGGGAAAACTCGCTGATGTTCATATCATCAAGAGGTCTGAAATCCGGCATGCCAGGCGACGAAGACATCAACCCTGACTGTGCCAAGCATGACTTGTAGCGGGACGTGTTTCCTCACCAAGCTGGCCGAGTGCGAAAGAGAAATCGTCCAACATTGTCCGCGGATTTGTATGGCCAAAGAATTGTGGTATAATACCTTCGATGTAGCCGCTGAAGTCCTCGAAGTTTTCGAGATACTTGTCACTCTCAACAGAGCCTTTTTCGTTCGGAAGCGTCTCGTGCATTAGACTGCCGGGACCGGCTTCATTTGGCGACAGTTGTGAAGTGTCTCTTGTTCGGCTTGAGCACATCGTTCCGTAGTCACAAAGGGAGTAGAGTCGTTCAATATCGGAAGGATCAAGTTCAACATTTGGGAGAGATGCATCGATCAGAGCGGAATAGCGCACCGAATCCCTGGAAAATTGTGCAAGAGTAGAAACCTGTACGTAAGTGTCAGCATGGCTGTACTGCTTCATGATGTCGTTAGACATAATTACATACCATTCGAGCGGAAGTCTTCCAGTACTTGGACTTTGCTTTGAGGTGTTCCAAGCTTCCCAGGAGAGCCGCGGCGGAACTCGAGCGGGTAGTCTTATCCGCGGAGTGCTGGAAGAGGCCGTTGATCGAGCCTGCAACTAGCGCGGAGTAACCGAACATCGTCGCCGATACTTTGTAATCCGCCCTCGTAGCATTTGCTAAGGTACGACTAAGCGCGAGTGCGTGATTCGAGCCGCTCTCAATGGCCTGAGCAAAGAAACGCGTGGGTATTCTCGTACTGCAATCTTCGAGTCGACGACGCAGCAGGAATGGATGCTGTAATAGACAATGGCAAAGATTATACAGAACATAAGAGAACACAAAAGACTCGGTGATATGCAAAGGGCCTCCGTCGTAGGACCGCGACTTGTCGAGAATGTGCTTCTGTATGTCGCCGTAAGAGTCAAAAATCGTCTCAAAGCGTGTGAGTTGAGAGCAGATAATCTGATATTCGGACGTATGATCCCACGGCGGCTTCTGGCCACTCTCCTTGTTGTGCTTGAAAGCATAGTTCGCAGTCTGACTTAAGACAGAAACCAAGACAATGGTTAGGGCAGATGGAGCCATATTCTGGATTTGCGAACCATCCAGGCTCTTAAAGTCCTCTAATGTAACAACTTTCTCGTACAAGGACATCCAAAAAGAGGCTTCGCTACAAGGCAGCTGGAGATCTATGGTCCGGTCGAGGAATAAAGACGGTCGATCTCTTCCGCACGTTGCCATTTTGTCAAGTAGATAAATGGACCATAGGGTTCTGCGACGTTCCTCTTGCTCCGAGAAGGACAGAGTGGGCTCAGGCTCCTTCATCATGTGTAGGGCTTGAGCCATGCTCACAGCTACCCCAATCTTTATCCAGGCAGTTTCGTGCTTACAGGCTGACGCTGGATGAGCTGCGTACCGACTGAATGAATGGGCGGCATACCTGTAAAATCGATTATCGCTAGCAAAGTTGCGGCTTGCACTAGTCGATAATCCATACCCTCGTCGCAATCAAAACACTGCCTCACGATCTCTTTCCAAGCCTTCGACGCATACTTAGTGGCTACATGAGGGTTGCAACTGCCGAAGAATGGGTCGAGTGAAAATCGTGAGGCTATAGCTAGTACAGTGAAAATTAAGTATTGCGGCAGTTGATCGCTCATCAGCTGTTGTCTAAACGTTTGCTCGTGAAAGAAACAATATGGCTGATCGTGGAAGTGCTCGAAGTATAGATCGACAGTAGAAAGCAAAACTTTGATGGGAGGGAGGATCGTTGGTCCAGCACTGAGTTGATGAACGTCAGAGTGAGAAACATGGCTGACAGATGTGTTCACTTACGTAATTCTTGATCTAGGTTGGTGTAGGGCCAGTGAAGCGTTCGGTGTCAAATGAAGGCTATTGTGATAGTCTATGGTTGAGGAATCCCAGCTTGATAAGGCTGGCATGTCAAATTGATTCACGTTGATCGCACCGCCTGAAGATCTATAGGGAGTTCGCTATTAGACATCTCATCAAGTTTTCGAAGGGCTAAAGAGATACCTCTCTGTATTATGACCGAATGAATTCAGCTGCGTCTCGGGGAGGGGCAAGCTTGAGCCTAGGTCGCGCTGGGAAAGAGTCAGAGGTTGAGTTTGTAAGACCACCAACTTGTCCTACATTGGAACTGTTGTCGCCGATGGAGGCTTTTGTGATCGGTACTTCATCTGATGTTACGGTCCATCGCCGGTCAGGGTAGACACACTCCTGGAGTAGCCGAGCACAGAAGCTACATGTTGGCCGTTCGCCATGGCATTTGACCTTCTTGCGTCTATATCCTTAATTTTAGCTAAATTGATTCTTTGATATTACCGTACCAAACACCCGGATGCACATGCGCAGACGCACCATCTGTGGCGGCTGGCAACTTACCTGCAATTCAAACAGGCCTGACGCGACCGCTTGACCCCATGGGTGTCAGTATTAGAATCAGACATGCCGCATAATAATTTGTAGCATTTGCGAGACAATGCCGCCGCGTAGAAGGCTGGTGAGGTAGAGATGTGGGAGGCGGAGGAGAGTCGGCCGCCGATTTGGTCGACGTTGGGAGGATCATCCCCACGGTGAACCCCGCATCTATCCTCGCCTCTGATTGGCACCAGAATTACGCTACCGGTAGACATAGCATGGAATCACATCGACAGTCTACATACCTACATTACACACTTCAAGCACACCCCACTATGTTTTGCGACGGTATAAGTATTAATACGTCTCTGATTACTGGGCTATGTATGTGCAAGGCTTATTCACGTAGGTATTCCCACGTCCATGGGAGGCTCATGATTTGGCACGCCCTCGACGCCACAACCCGGCTCATTCCGGACGACATTGACTTATTTACACTGTGTAGCGGAAGAAAGTGGCATGATCGCCTTTGTCTGTTTCCAGTTGCATTTCCGCGTCCGTGTACTCGCTGGGAAGCTTGTACGCCGCGTCGCGTTTCGCATTCTCCCTTCGAAGATACAATGTCATGAAAATCGCGGTCATTATGGTTATGGAGCACATGGAGATTAGGATTCCATGGCCTTGGCGGTACTGAGGAGCATCTTGAGGTCGGAAGATGAACCCTGCGACTGCACCTCCCATGTTTCCCTAATGGTCTATTAGCAGTAGCCAAGTTTCGTTGGCGTCTGGACGCACCACTCCAATCTGCATTGCAACGCCAACTCCTCGTTTTACAGCTCCACCAATGTTGTTACTATTCCAGGATGCGATCTGGGGAACGTTTGGGAAGATACCAAGCAGGACGAGGAAAGTGGCGAAGTATTTGACACCATTGTTCTTCACGGTAAGAAGAAGGATGAATCCAATGACACTATCGTAGCGTTAGTCTCAGTGGCAGAGCAGCGCGCAAATTACCATAATAGGTGTTCTACCGGGGAATCTTACGCAACGAAAGCAATGCTAATCACGTAGACACCACGTGTACCACGCTTATCTGTGAAGAAGCCAGCTCCGACTGTAGCGGCACACGCCAGTACGTAGGGTGGCACTGTCAACAACTGAGCGTTCTCATTACTATACCCCATTGCGCGAATGATGGTGGGCAGGAATACGGAAATCGAGTAAAGCGGTAGAAAGTTTCCAAATGCCATGAGGCAGTTGACCCAAATCTTCCAGTCGCTAAATGCGTCCTTGGCGAATTGGAGGCGGAATTCAGAGGACAAGGCGGAATTGTCGTCACGAAGACGTCTTACAACTTCCGCCTGCTCCTCAGGAGTGAGGAACTTGGCTGTTTCGGGATAATCATGCAGATAGAAGAAGGCAACGCCAGCTAATACAGGTCAGTGAGGCGCTCGAGCACCTTGAGATGGGGTTTGCTTACCAACAATAACCGTGAGGATACCCTCAAGTATGAAGATCCAACCCCATCCTTCGACCCCAGCGATGCCATCCATCTCCATTATACCGCGAGCAAGTAAACCACCGAATGCGCCTGCTGCCGTGGCGGCCGAGAAGAAAATGGCAATTCTCGACCCACACTCGTGGCGACGGTACCATAAGGTGATACTAGGCCATATGAGTCCGTATTCATCACATAACAGCGTAAGGGCCGCAGCTTACTAGAAAGTCACACCGGGAAAGAGACCGCCTTCTGCAAGTCCGAGTACCATACGAGCGGCCAGTAGGCCGGCGAAGTTGTGAACGATACCCATCAGCGTCATCACGATACCCCAACAGACCATGATGAAAGGAATCCAAATGGAAGGTCGAAATTTCTTCATCGCAAGGTTCGATGGCACCTAATCAAGCTCGTTCAGTACCTCTCACAAAAAAGACACTTTAATGGTAAACCATACCTCAGATATGATATAGAATGGGAAGAAGACAGAAACAGCGGTCTAATGTTCCGAGATCGTCAGTAAGCGTTTCAATAGTCGAGAGAAAGAGGGGATGGGTATGTCTAACGTACTGCATAGTCCCATCCTGACATGCCCAAGTCTTTTTCCAGACCAGCCAGGCGGGCATTGCCAATGTTCGAACGATCGAGGAAGGATAGCAAGTACATAAGCGAGACCAGGGGAAGGAGGGTCCAGTCGATCTTGCGCAAGAGCTTTTTCGTCTGCTTCGGAGTGAAAGGAATTCCATGCTCATGATGCTCCATAGCCACCTTTCCGATCTCCTCCAGATTATTGGAGGAGGTTGTTTCAACCTCCTCATCGTGTAAGTCCTTTGCCATGATCGTGGAAGAAATTATGGGAAAAGTATCGCTGATGGTTAGAGAGTCTTCTGACCGACACGATGGATATGTCGCAGCTAAAGTACCTCACCTCCTGTCAGTAACGGTTGATTAGTGTACAGGCAGGAAACACGGACCAGAAGCACATCACAGCGTTACCAGATTCCGGGGTGCTCGGCCCCAGTACAGAGAATGCGGGGGACGGAGAACCCGGGGTGGTGCACATGGAAAGAAGCCCAGACCACATCAATCCTCCAGTAGATGTGATTGCGGCTCCAATCACGATGTAAATGTGTATCAGTAAACACGGCAAGCTAACGTTGTAAGGAAGCCAAGACGCGGCATTGGTCGATTAGGACGGCTGCCAAGGCCGTCCCCACTAACAACCTCCTGACGTTCACCGTACCGTGTGCATATCCCGGGGACTACGAACCCAAGGATGTGGAGTGAGAGTACGGTACATGTTGGATGAAGTAAATACCGAATGGATCAACAAGACTTGCGCAAGCTTAGTGAGCTTAGAGATGTGCCGTCGACCCCATTACGGACATTCACGCTGATGTATGAAGATATAAGGGTTCAGGAATGGCGCTTCTCGTCGTGAAAATTGCCTAAGAAGGACCCCAACATTTTTCATCGATCGCTTGTAAGCCTCTGAGCTCATGTTTGGATCTCGACGCTGCTCGTAATGGTGCGTGTATTCTGCCTAACACGTAAGACGCACTCGAGCATATAAAGATCTTTCCACAATGATCTGGCACATTTTGATTTCCTCATTCATGAAGCGGCTGATCTTTTGATTAGTAATAAAGGACGCTATTGATCGAGGCAGGACCTCGGAGGCAAATACTCTTCTCTTCAACAGCCGGCGCCGGACGAAGCCCAGAGTTCTCGACTCATACACCTGAAAGGTGTAAGTGAGTCAACTTCACGTTGCACGATGGTTTTTGCTAACGGTGACAGAGGCCATGCGTGGCAGTTCAGACTGCGAAAGTGGACGCGGGCTTCGGTCGAAGATAGTGAGATCAGTCAAGTATCGGTCGCATTCTTGCGTAGCTCCACCGCATAGCGCACGAAGCCTACTGTCACGGACAACAGCAAGGTACCCCGGGATTATCAAATCATCGAGTCGGTAGCACAGAGTATCTCGTACTGCGGCCCAGAGTCCCTGTCGTATGCGAGCAGGGGCGACCAAGAGGTTGACACATCTGTGAATTCGATGACCCAACTCATCAACATCTTCCTGTCGAGGACGTGGGAATATACTTTCGCTGACATCGCGGCCTCTACAGAACAAAGCACATTTGATGAGACACTTCAGCATTTCAACGATTACTGAGTCTGCTTACGGGCCCGAGGGGATTCATCACAAGGGCTGAACGACACTGTCGCGTTGCTCACAATTTTGATCACAACTCCACGGCTGGGTCGATCGGGAACGGATATACATATTGCAATTCATGGAGACTGAGACGAGTTATCCTCATACATGTGTCGATATTGTACAGAACGACAACACACTCAAACAGCGCAGAGCAGAGTGGGGCTGCGTCCATATTAACACCCATGCCAATACTGTGGGTGGGTGTGTTGTCGAATAAAGCCGACTCGCAGTACACAGATAACTCATCTTCACATCCATCATTCCTGACAGGGGTGCACAAGTCACCAGCCACCTGAGTATTAGTGTCTTCGAATCGCGCCTCACTATGTTGCATGCATCATCACAACGCTGTTGATATTGGCAGCTCATAGCAAAGAAAAGCAAAAAAGAAGACATTGTACCTAAGAAACTTTCACATTGTACCATATCGCCGCACGTATGATTTTGCTAACGCTTGGAAGGCTTGATGGGCACGTAATTTCTCATAGAGCCTCCCACGATCATGGCGGCGCGGCGAGATAATTTCTCATACACACACAGACTGATACAGTCACACCTACAAAGTCACTCTCATGAGATCTTGGACATTGTTTTGTAGAAGACATGAAAAGAGGCAAGAACTGAGAGGTAGTAGGAATAGGATCACTGATATATACCCAATTTCCATCCCATCTCACTGCTGAAACGCTAAAAGCCATGTTTCAACAAGACGGCTCTCAAAAGCGGTGTAGGGTCATGGCACCGAGAAAGCACATATGTGTGCCCTTTTGTACTGGGATTTCGGAACACACACACACACACACACACACACACACACACACACACACACACACACCACCAAACACTCCATGTAGCTTCTTTAATGAGCCCTTTTGATACCCGCACTCAGAAGCTCCACTCATTATTCAGTACCTGTTTGATATTCTAAAAAAGCCGGAAATATATAAGAAGCGAAGGAAGGCAGATGAGAATAAAGGGAACCACTATATACTCATACCGGTCCGTGTCCTCCTTATAACATGCCAAGAGGAAGGTTGAGTAATGAGGTGCTGGGGCAAAAGATGTGAGACATGAACGCGAAAAACATCGCAACTATCCCCTTGTAATTCAAAAGCCATACCTCCATCCTTCATATCATATCTTTGTATTTGGTTCTTTTTTTTTTGGGAATGCACACCCAGGCCACAGTCATCACATGATTTTTCATCGAATTTGAAAGCAGCTCAAGAGTGTGTGTGGAAGAGCGAAGTGTACAGCAGCTTGAACGGAGCAATTATTCACTTACATATTCCCCAACCTATCATCTCCATGGATGAAAAGAAATGAAAATTTCACATGAAACACAAGTGACATGACGAAGCTCATGCTTGTTGATATGTACTAATATCTAGTCAACTATAATCATTGATAGCAATAATGTACGGCCTCAGATTCCTACCAGGCGACGTCTTAAGAGTGAAAAAGGAACTCCATTAAATACTGAAGCGGCCACAGTATATCAGCAAGGTCGACATGTCAGTTGTAATAGTGATGTAGGCATTACAAGTACAAGTCAAGTTTGTAAGTTGAGAAATATAAGCTACTTCATGCATCCCACATAGATCCTGTAAAAAAACTTTTGAAACACGCACTAACAGAGCCACTCACATGTCTGCACCCCGTAGACGTTTTTGAGACAAAGGCGCAAAGTTCGTGCAACAGGAAGGAGAGCAACAAAACAACGGAGGGAGAACTGCATACCAACTTACCATTCTATCTTCTCCAAGCATAATTTGCGCAAATTATCCAAAGTGTCCAAAGAAAAAAACGGTCGAAAGACTGCTTGTCATGGTACTCGACTCGGCAGCACACACATCCCAGCAATCCGAGTATGTAGTGATTCTAGAAACAACCTTCACCCACAAAGCCACGCTCATGAACAATTTCTTTCACTTTCGCAGCAGAAGCCGGGGTATAAGTGTTGTGGAAAGGAAGCAGAAGAGCCTAACAAGAGAATTATACGTTCGCCGTCTAAGCTTCTCCAATGTCCCCGTGAACAGCATGGCCAGTGTTTTTCGAACAGTGCTCTGATTTAACTACAACAGCTATACAAGTACTAGCTATGCATGTGCATGACATAGAATTACATTGTTGTCCTCGAACCTTGAACATAATCAATCAAGGCTTTGTCACTCATCTAAAGTACATTATGTTATGACAGCTACAAGTACTTTGAAATAGACTATAGAAAGTGTCACTGCTCACTAAATAGGCTCAACCCCCAACAACTCGCTCCTCTCATCATGTGTTTATAACGAGGTCACGAAGATGGAAGGATCTAATACTAAACACACTCACGCGACTCCAGGATCCCATGCGCCACCCCTCTTGAAAGTTTCAAAACCGTAGGCCCACACGCCCAGCTCCACTCCCATGATTTCTATAATGACAATTTTCACAATATCCTCAAGGGTAAGAGGTATATATATACTAGTTGCGCATCATAATCACAGCACTTGACCAAGCAATCAATGCGATGCACACACAGATGCGCGAACCTGTTGCTTGGACTTGAGGTTACACATCTATTTCACTCTACGCGTCTATGCGTCATAATCATGTTTGGAAAACGCATACGCAATGGGAATACCACATAGGGACGACAGTTTTCTTGACTTCCTGTCACTACGCACACCCACTCCGCCCTCACACTCTAGCTATACTCATAACCAGCTTCTTACCTGTTTTTTTGATTCAGAAGGCGCTAGGGAAAGATGTAGTATGGAGTACTCTTGTCCTTTAGCAAAGTTGTGAACAGAAAGATAAAAAGCCGTTTTGAAGGGGAAGCATGGATTTGAAAAAAGTTTTAAGAAGTCTTTTGCCTTGCCCAAAATTTTGTTATTATAGAAATTACGAATAACAATAATAACTGTAATACAACTAAACCCCCTTCCCCCCCATGACTACAGAGATACCCGCATGGTTGTATGAAAAAATTGCGGCGCCGAAAACTATGCCTTACATGACCCCATCCCAATTCCTAATCCTGTTCCTATTCCCACTTTTTGAAACCCCCGTAAAAACCATAATATTCATACAAAACCAACCCAAATCAAACCCTAACAGCCCTCCCCGCCGTACTCCGAGGATGCACCGCATAACTCCCCCAAACACCTCCGTTAACGCCTCCCTTGCCACTCCCCTTGCCCTTTCCCCCCACTTTGCCATAAAACTCCTTCCACGCACCACCGCCACCACCACCAGCATCACTATCCACAGGAAGTAATTGCGCCATTTGTTCATAATGCCTCACACTCTTTTCAATCTGCATTTCCTCGAGCTCAACTTGATCAACGAGTTGTTGTGCTTTACTCGTACTCGTACTCGAACCGCGTACAGGGCTGGCACGCAGCGGTTTACAAATCTCGCGTAGTTCCTTGTCGTCAAAGGAGATTTGG
This sequence comes from Plenodomus tracheiphilus IPT5, assembly GCA_010093695.1. Lineage (NCBI taxonomy): Eukaryota > Fungi > Ascomycota > Dothideomycetes > Pleosporales > Leptosphaeriaceae > Plenodomus > Plenodomus tracheiphilus. Next base: position 12,420 of record MU006367.1, read on the forward strand.
GCTTTGAGGTAGGCGAGGGCAGTTGGGGACGTGGTGTCGCTGCCTTCGAGCGTGGTCATGATGGGTGTACGGGGTTTGTACAGATTGGCCCATTTCTCTGGCGTGGGTGTGTTGGAAGGTGTAATGTTTGGATCCAGTTGTGCTTCTGTGCCTTTTTCTAGGAGAGCCATGATGTCTAGGGATTCGCCGTGTGGGATGGGCGTGTGGTGACTCGGGGTGATGCAATCCATGTCCACTTCTTTGCGCAGCACTTTGTCAATGTCTACGGCGCTGAAATAGGCGCAGGATTGTGGGAGTTCGTTGATGCCCATTTGCTGGCTGAACATGGCGCGGGTCCAGAGATTGGCGACTTGGAGCGCCATGGCGGCGCGATAGCGGTCCGAGTCTGCGACGAGATAGCGAATTTCGTCATGGACGGTGATGGCAAGGCGGGCGTCGAGGTTGTAGCGGCGCGTGAGGAAGTCCATGGATACGATGAGGAGGTGCAGGTAGTCGACGCCAGATGATTGGATGGCCCAGTTGATCCGACTCGTCATGAAGCCACCCTTGGTGAGATATCGACGCTGCAGGGCTTCTGTGATGGCGGCGCCGAGCACAGGTGTACGTGGCCGTTCCTGTTCTGCAAAGTCTTCGAGTTTGTTGAAGACAAAAGACTCTGTTCCCCCACGCCAGAACGGTCGTTCATGGAGCTGTTTACGCGTGGTCTTCTTACCTTTGGTGTTTTGGTAGAGATCGTTTGCCGTCTTGGTGGTTTGCGCATCGGTCAAAGAGGGATTGAACTGTCGTAAAAGTGTGGATGCAAACTTCAGGCCTGCGCCATAAATGCGGCCGTAGTTGAAAACTTTAGCGTCATTACGACTTATACCTAGGATACCAGCGGTACGTGAGTGAAGATCTGTGCCTGCAGCCTTTGTTCCCTCGAGCGTCATGAAGCCGACAGCATTACCACCATGGAGTTTGAAGGTTGCATCACCAATGAGACTTGCTATCCAGAGTTCCTGCGAGTCGACATCGGCGCCGACGAAGCAGTAGCCTTCTGGTGCGCGCACCATGGACTTGAGCTCTGATCCAACGCGATTCTTCTTTGCGTTGCTAGCGGTGAGCCATGTGTTTTCGACAGACCGCCGGGTAATGGTACCCATTGGTATAATCTGGGGTAGGATGAAGCCAACCTTCTTGCCCCGACCCTTGCCAGATGCCGAGGCTAGTTTTGTGGTGTTGGGTACCTCAGCATTGTAGACTACCATTTGCGACATGATCCTGTCGCGTGCACTGATCCAGTAAGAACAAGAGGCATTCATTTCAAGGGCTTCCTTGGCGTAGGCGTATTCGGATGTCAATTTGCCCTTTTCAAAGTAGGCAAGGTAGCCTTTTGCGAGGGGATTTGCGCAGCGTGCAAGGGGTCCATCTTTGTGGGGAATCTTGTAGTACCGATGTTCCGTGTCGTCGCGGAGCTTGAGGTTCTCTTCCTCGGACAAGTCCAACTCTTTCAACCCATTTTGATTGTATGCAAAGACCTCATCCATGGGCACTTGGTATGTCCAGCCGTGCACATCTGACCAGACCAAGGGGTATCCATCCCATGCCAACTTCAACAAGATGGGAGCGATTCGGGTTCGTACCGTCAAGTTGAGGGGCGCAGTGCTGCTCGGGAAGAGATCTTTGTACCATTTTGGCATACCTGGCTTTTTCTGCCGCGCCGCTGGTCGTGGTGGATCGCCTTTTTTCTTGCCTTTTACCATTTTGATTTCCTGGCCTGACCAGTCCAGCTGGCTTAGCCATGGGTCATTGTTATACACTTCTGGCTGCTCCTTGAACTCCAGGGCCTTGTCGGTAAGCGCAACGAGCCGCTCTTTGACTGCATCATCGAGTTTGTGGTATGTCGCTTCGGCGTTCTTCAAATATGCGTCCCATGTCTCATTGACGGGTAAGATCTCAGCAGCGAGGAAGCGGAGCGCAGCAAAACTGACAGGGTGTGGACATGTTTCCATGAATATGGGAAAGACCTTTTGGTACACGCGATGTGTAATCTCAACATCTGCAGCACAGTAGTCGAGGAGTTCGTCGAGTCTCTCTCTTATGCCGGCTCGATCTAATTCGCCAAAGTACTCTCTTCTCGCCTTGTCGATTGTGATGTTGCAGTGGAACTTGGCGACCTCTCGTAATGAATTGACTGCACTCCTGCCGATCCACAGCTCTTCTTCTTCGTCGGGTACTGCACCCGAGTCGAGTAATGTTGACAGTTCTGCATTCTCTTCCGATGTCGCAATCTTGTCGCGCAACTCCCGACTTTTCTTGTGCTTCATCCAAGACGGCCGCTGCCGTGAGCACATGCCGTTGGACGCGACGTGTAGTGACATGGTGTCGATGAAGGAGTTTTTCGACTGCACGATGTTGTATTCCTCGGCTATCCGCGCTCTGTCGTAGCCAATGTTGTGTCCAACGATGACTCGTGGTACAGAAATGTCTCCTAGTGGTATCAAGTGGCGATCCGACTTGGACTCGTCCAGCAGCCACGGCGATAGCCAAGCATACCAGGCCGTGGGACTCACTGCGCAGGCCATACATGCAAACGACGTCTCCTTCCACATGACCTCGGTGTCGAACGTGAGCATCGTCTCATCCGGCGCATCCACAGCCTCGGTGGTTCCATCGCTGTTGTATTTTGTCCAGCCACTGCGTGTGACCCATTTCCGTGGTTTTGGTGGAGGGTTTGCCCATGCCAGCTTTTTCGCCATGCTCAGATAGGGTTCTGCCGCATCCATGCCCAGCTTGTAAAAGTGCTCGTCGAGGGTGGTGCCTTGGAGGTCGGGCAAGTCGAAGCCCACGGGCGGGGTCGAGTCGGTGTTCTTTCCCAGCAATTCATGGCGTGTCAGGTGATCCTGGGAGAGGGCGATGAGTTCTGGGGGCGCAGAGGTGCTGACGCCGGGGAAGACTTGGGCGTGGATTTTGCTGGAGAGTTGTTGCACGCCAATGGCGTTGAAGCGGGCTTCCGAGGGGACTGTGAAAAGTCAGACTCTGCATGCAACTCGCATACATGTGGCGTCGCCTACCATTCAGACTGCCCCCTCTGGCCTCACTACCGCCGTCGTTGGGGGTGTGTTCTGTGGCAAGGCGTCGTCGCGACCTCGAAGCGCCTGCCAAAGGGAGCGGGGCTGCGGGCTTCGGGCGGTGGGCGACATTGACGGCAAACGTCCGACATGAGGTGCAGCGCATAGTCGCGTGAACCAGGCGGTCGTCCTACTGCATTCCGGCGTGTGCTGCTTGGGTCGTGGAAAGTTGCGCCCCAGATTGCTCGATGGACAGACAAGGCGTCATGGCCGCGGCCAGCGGCACCAGCCCGGCCCAGAGAGGGCCCGCGCCGGCAAAGGCTTGGCGCGCCGGCGCAATGCCTCCAGGCCTGCGACGCCGCATCCATGATGCATGGTGCATGATGCATCCAGGATCCATGGCGCCTGATCTGTGGCACCCCCCATGGCACCCAGTACTGTGAGTGTAGCGTGTGCCGTACACATTGGGCCATGTCTTGCACTGCGCCGCTCCCTACACAGTATCCCTACACAGTATCCCTACACAGTAGGCAGTCTGTATCTGTAGCGTTGTCCTCGCCTGCATCCACGGCTCCTGCCGCCACACCACAGCGCCGTCCACGGGCCAGCCCTCACCCGCCCACTGGCCATGGACAGGCACAACCACTCCGCCCCGCCGCCCCCCAACGACGCCCTCTACCGGTACTTGTCCACCGCCGCCCCCAGCCCCAGCAACCCGCAGTCACCGCTGACGGGCCACGACGCACACTTCCTCCACAGCCTGCTGCCGGCCTACCAACCCACCCACACCGACTCGCCCTATCCCTTCACCGAGGTGCGCATCGACGACCACGACCCGCCCGAGCCCACGCCGCCCGCCACCAGCTTCTTCGAGAGCATCCTCAACCCGGCCAGTCTCGACCACGGCAGATATTCGCCTTTCGTGTACCGACCCTCGCCACCACAGCCGTCCTTGCCCGGCGTCCACGACATGACACCCAGCGCGCGCGCAACTGGGCAGGATGCGCAGCGACCTGGCCGTCTGTCCAATGGCTACGTCGACCTCACCTCCACGCCCGACTCGCCACCACAGCGGAGGAAGCGCGAGTCGTCATCACCAGGGCCATCGGCGAAGCGCGCAAAACGCGACCAAGGACGTGCAGGGAACGAACATGGCGCGGCCACAACAATGATTGAAGAGGTGGACCTGACCGGGGATGCAAACACTGGTCTGCATGTGCCGCAGACGCAACGCCTCGACGCCGTCAAAGTCCCGCCGAAGCCAGAAGAGACCGTTACGAATTTCAATACCTTTACCTGCGTCATTTGCATGGACACCCCGACCGACCTGACTGCTACCTCCTGTGGTATGATCCGGCCCTGAACAGTTCCAGTGCACATGCTAACGTCCCACAGGCCATCTCTTCTGCCATACCTGCCTAATGGAAGCCCTCGTCGCTGGCGAGAACCGCACCGGCCCCAGCGAAGCGAAGCGCTCACAGTGTCCCATCTGCAGAAAAGTCCTCAACCGCAATAAGTCTTCCGACGTCATCCCGTTGCTCTTGATGAAGAAGGGCCTGGCTACGCAGCCAAGGAAGAAGGTTGCCGTTGTCAGTACTGCTGCCGCTGCCAAGGTATAGTTTAGTATATGGATTTGCGTTGCGATTCTTGACTGTTTTGTTCATATTCACCAGGAACGAGTACTAAGACAGCTAGACCACGAGGAAGCATACCAAAGCTAAATCTAGACCGTCAAAATCCCGCACACGGCGGTTAATTGACGACTTGCTGCAAGTTGTTTGACAGCGGCAAGGATAGCAGCACGTCTTGTATCAAGCTGCGGCTCGCCTTGGTTGGCTAGAGCTGTTTACCATATCAAACAAGCATAGACTACAGGGGGTATGGGATCGGCGTTCACATGAGATTTCAGCATGGAATAGCGGGAGCAGCGGGTGTACCTGCATGAATCCGGCATTCTGCGGGTTTTTCTCATTGCATTAGCGGCATCATGATGACGTCTTTCAAATATTTTGGGGTCTTGGGAGAGGTGATGGCAACATGTGTAAACTACGCTACAGGTACTCAACATCATTCCACTACACTTTCCAGTCCAGCCCTCTCCCTTTTTCCTTTGGTCCTCCATCCACCCTCCCCAACTCATCCCAACCCCCATCAATGTCGAAACAAACCCCCACAATCGCCATCCTCGGCGCCGGCGACGTCGGCGCAACCATAGCCTACTCTCTCATCCTCAACCCCTCCGCCGGCGAAATCCTGCTCGTCGACCCCCAAGAATCCGTCCGCGACGCCCAAATCCAAGACCTGTCCGACGCAACCTACCACGGCAACACCACCGTCCGCATCCGCGCCGGCACCCACGCCGAGGCCGGCCAATGCGACATCATCATCATGGCCGCCGGCGCGGCGCAAAAAAAGGGCGAATCGCGCACTGATCTCATCACCAAGAACAAGAAAATCATGCAGAGTGCGATTGAGGATATGAAGCCGTTTCGCGAGGATGCGGTGCTGCTTGTTGTTGCTAATCCAGTGGATGTTTTGACATATTATGCACAGTCTTATTCCGGGTTACCGCGTACGCAAGTCTTTGGCAGTGGAACGTTTCTAGACAGTGCGAGATTGCGCGGCGAGATTGCAAAGAAGATTGGTATCGCAGCCTCTAGTATCGACGCCTATGTTCTTGGTGAACATGGGGAGAGTCAATTCGTAGCGTGGAGTCTAGTAGGTGTTACTGGGATTCCAATGGCTACTGCCATTGCCTCGTCTTCTTCCAATACATCTACCACAACCACAACGACGACGAAGAGACTCGACCAAACCGCAATAGCAGAAACAGTGAAAAACAAAGCCTCGGTCCTGATTGAAAACAAAGGAAACACGAATTTCGGCATCGGCGCTGTCGCAGCGAGTCTGTGCAAGAGTGTGCTTAGTGATGAGAGGGTTGTTAGGGCGGTTAGTGTTTGGAGGGAGGACTTGGGCGTTTGTTTGAGTGTGCCGGTTTTGGTGGGACGGGGGGGTGTTGTTGGGATTGTTGAGGTGGGACTTGATGAGGAGGAGCAACAAGCGTTGGAGCGGAGTGCTCGGGCGTTGAGGGATGTTATGGGCGAATAAAAAAGGGAGGAAATAGTTGACTATTTTGACATGTTTGTCACTATTCTACTTCTTCTTCTCTTTTTCATTCCTATCCATACGGTGCCGGCGCGGACCTAAACCAAAAGTGAGGAAAGGAAATTTCCACGTTTGAATGCTCTGGCGTCTTGGCTAGGTATTTTCGAACCTAGCTTTGCTCAATTGTATGAGATGGTGTGTGCTGTGACGAGAGGGAGGGGCGATGCTCGAATGGATGAGCGTTGAGAAACGATGTGATGTGAAGTTTTGACGCTGTTTTCATCCACATACCATACCATGCTTTGTTCAATCTTTACCCTCGTACGGGAAGTGGGGCTATATAAAGTCCTCCTTCTGGACGGCCATTATGTTCTTCTGTACAGTGTGGAATACTTGCGAGTCGAATTAAAAAAAAAGGCAATCAATGCACTCATGTTTGTGGTGTTGGCTCTTCTGCATCTGTTCTCTGTCAAAAGGAGCATTGGAATTTCTCATGAGATTGGTTGGGCGCGGAGATTAAGGAAGTCGGAGCCTTGTCGCAAATCGAGTTGATGGAGGATATAAAACCCTACAGTCTACTCCTTCTGCACTTCCTCTTTTCATTAGCACTACAGCGTGTCCTTCGGGTAGTATTCCAAAAGATCAAGGCTAGCACATTATGTGTGTGTTTTGCTCTCCTGCCTCTGGCCTTTAGAAATGGCTATGATATCGACAAATGATCTTTTTTGGGGAATGCAGTCGCGTGCAGGAAGAGTCTCAAATTGACGGGAGGTGGGAACGATGATACTCGTATGTCCTCGTTTGAACTCCTCGCTCGTCGTGCTAACGAAGGGTATAAAGTCCCCTTCTCGGACTGCAGTTCTTTGCTCCTTTACTACAATCAGTACAGTGTGTGCGTTCGAAAATTTTCGGAAAAAAACAAAAACGAAAAGGCCATGTTTGTGTACCACAGGATTGACGCTGACATCTTTTCAAGGAAAGCGTGTCACACCTCATGACTTCTCGTGGCATGTTCGGTAAAGTTGTTCGGGTCAACGCGCTCTAACAACAATGTGGCTCTGAGTCCTGCCACCTCAATCAATTACCAGGCTCAAGCCGAGGAAGTATAAGGGTCCTTTTCGTAACCCGCAGTTCTCCTCTCCTTCAGGATGTCGTTTGGTCTAAGTATCATTGAAAAGTGCAAGGGCGTGGCGCATGTCTTTTGTGTCTCCCTCTTGCGATTGCACAAAACAAGGCGAGAACTTGTTCATGAGAAGAACGCGAATGCACAGTGAAGTTGCCATGTTTACGGAAAGCTAGCGGAAAGGAAACTATGTTTGTGCTTTCTCCGTCTTTTTGGACAATCGTATGTAATCAATCTGAATGATTAGTGATGCATCACGTAACAGTGAGGAATAGTACAATGGTTCGAGGTTCAACATACGATGTGAGTATCGAAACAGTCCGGAACGGGAAAATCAAATTTCATCGCAGGGTGGCGGGTGATTTTGCGTGCTATATGGCATGGCGTAAAACAGCATTGTGGTATAAACTCTAATGTTCTTAGGGGGCAACGGTGACAATATATCGACTTTGATCTCATTCTTTAGGTATCAACTAAACTAACTGACTACTCGAACCACAAGCGCATACCAAGACAAATCTTAAGCCTAGACCTGTGAAATATTATATTTGTATAATCTTGAGATGATCTTAAAATAGCCTTTAAATAATACTAAGATAATACGAAGGTAATACGAAGGTAATACTAAGATAATACGAAGATAATACTAAAATAATATCAAAATAATATTAAAATAATATTAAAATCCCTACAGTCTTCAACAGAAATTTAAATACCTTCCAAATTAGGAATTATATGCTAAACCTAAGCCTCTCCTTACACCTTTCCTCTGTCTAATATTTCCTAATTAATAGATAATCAGGACAACTTCTAGCTTAGTCTATACTAATTTACTTATATCAGCCACTCATCGTACTCTATCAACACGATACAACAACACCCGGCCCACACAACAATACACTTTGGAGAGTTGGCTCAAGAATGGAAAGAGTTTGATATGCGCCTCTAGTGTGACTGCTAGGAAGCATCTCCTTTACAGTTTAAATTTGATTAAGAGCTACCTAAATGTTTGCGCTTAGGTTTTCTCGATGATTGTGCCTTTTGTGTTTGTCCAACGAGGTAGAACGCTACGTCGTCTACACATCCTCAGCGAGCCATATCGCATTCACATGGAAGAGCTAGCTAACGAATACCACCTGGTTCCTCTTTCTCACACTGCAGCCATTCGCGACCGACGAGGCCAAGCTAGCGGTAAGGCTAAATCCCACAAGTCTATTGGCTCCCCTGTTCGGCACGTCGAGATCAGAACCAAAGGATACGAGCCGAAAGTTCCGATCGTGACTGTGGCACATGTATTTTGTCCGTTGCTTCTTGTAGAGACACAAACTTGCTTCATCACTCCACTACACTAAAACTCGAAAAGGCTCCCAACGGCACAGTTTACGTCGTTGGTGTTGTGGGACAGTTTGGCAACATCGACCTAAAAATATTGTGCCTGGCTCTTCTTTGCTCGCGAATTAAATGGTAGCCACAGGTGCAGTCGATGTGATGTATCTGCCACAACGACATACCACCATACCCTTCCACTGGTCTACCTCAACATAAACACATCTTCAGCGGGGGATGTTGTCGCATGGTGGTATGACAGGTCTCAAAAGGGTAATCCGCGATGTTGAGACTTTGGCGTTGAGAGCCTAGCAAGGGTTTGACGGTGGCGAAGAAGGCGTGGAATGGGTCTAGAAGGCTGAAGACGGGCCGCCGTGGGCGATCACTACAGGCGACGCAGGGTCCGGTGTTCCCGGTGGTTATGTGAAAACTCGCTTTCCGACACTTCAGCTGCTCCCCGAAGAGACTTACGCGTGCAATGATAGGTCAAAATGCAGACAAATTACTGGCGGCTGAGGGAATGGCACTTTGATTGTTGTGGAATCTTGTTAGCGGTGTTACCCCAGATCTCGTTGTGATGTTGAATCTGGGCCAGGCCAAATGCTGACTGGCGCACCCCTGCACGGATCGCTCACCGCCCCTGAAAACTCTTCGGCGTCGCCCCTTTCGCCATCGACCCACTGCGACCACTCCACTCTGGCGATATTTAAAGCATCACCCGTCCGTTCGCTGTGCCGTTCCCCGCATTCACGCACCTCACATCTTCAATCGCTATTCACGTCCATCCGTTACTGTCATTCAGTTGCATTGCCTGTGTTGCCAGTCCAGTTGCATTAGGAAGCACGAAACATCTCTGTTTGTCATACGTGTCAGATACATCACTCAGCTCAGTCACCCACAAGACCGGTACTCGACCTAAATACATTCAATTCTGCCAGCCTCCTTTACCACAGCTCCAACCACCAAAAACGCATCATCATGTTCGCACGCATCGCCACCCGCGCCGCCTTCGCCGGCAAGCGCTTCAACTCGTCCAGCTCCTCGAGCACCACCGCACGCGTGATGCAGATGGCCGCCCAGGCCGAGCGACCCAGTACGTTCCTCCCCCTAGGCAACACGCATCTTACTAACGTGATGACAGCCGCCACCGAATTCGCAGTACCCGCTCTCTGGGCCGCCTGCGGTGTTCTCACATTCACGGCGTGGAACCGCATGAGCGAGCGTAGTGCTGGGGACAATGTTGAGAAGTTGCTCATTGTTTGAGGTTTCTGCACGGTTCTGAATGGGTGCCTCGGCGCTGTCTATCTCTATCAACCACAGATTGGAGTTGCTGTTTGGCATACTTTGCGATAGACGTTAGACTTTTTCGATTTGGCATTGCGCTTTAGTGTATATGCATTCATGGCTTGCACACTACTTGCTTGGGAATTTTAGTTCGATTTGGGACTCACGCATGGCTATGCGCTTGGGTGGGACATAGGCTTGGTAATGGCTACGGCTCCAGCTTTGGGGTATGGGAGGAATGGGATAAGCATCCCTCACGGCGTTTTCGGAAGGTATCAATCGACTTATCCTGGGCTGGAGCGCTCAGAACTCATCACTATCGCTTTCCTCTCATGTTCTTGTGGTGATGACCAATTTCCTTGAAAGTCGTGCCAGACATTCCCATTCGCGCCAACAATTTTATCAGTCATCACACTGGTCAGCGCTCACACCCATGCACGCCCCTCGTACACCACAGCAACAACCCTGCACCCGCACCAAAAAAGCCAAAACACCGCCCAAAGTACAACAAGCCATACGCGCGCGCGCTACTCCTCGCCTTCGCCTCATACAACCACCACCACATCCACCACCTACCTACCCCTACTCTCCCTCCAACCTTCTTTCCCGCGTTCCCCAACCCAACCCAACCCTACACACACCTCGCTCTCTCCCTCCTACATCCAATCCATCTCTACCCCCCTCTACCCTCCCTACCTCCCCCACCCCAGCCTTCCCCAACAACACACCAATGCTGCGCTGGGGATACATGTTACACAATGGGGAACCCCTACCCCTACCACCCAAACAGCGATCCAGACACATGATGTAAAAATGTGGAGTTGCAGTGGGCTCCCCACATTGCTGTTATGCGTGCATGCATGGCATGTATGCACGACATACAGTCTACCGAGTCCTAGTTTATTCTATTGGACCCGCTGGTCCGTCGCCTATTCACTTCGTCCCCTTGTTGTGAGTGATGTCGGCATTTGGGAGGGAGGTGCTGGGGGGGGGGGGGTTGTGTGTTTGTCGTTTTGGTCTTGGTATGTTGAATGGATGGATGGATGAGGTGTATTGCGGTAATGATGATGATAAAAGTGCAAAAGTCCATGTCTTGTATGCACTTTTACGACTGTAGCAATGCGATTTAGTTTGGGCTGGTAGAGGCGAAGTTTATGCTGTGAGATTGGCCCTTCTGGGGCTGTGGCGGTGCGGTGGAGGCTGGGCTGCCTGGAGACATGGTTCGTTACTTTCACGATGATGTTTGCGCCCGTAGCTCTCTGCTTGTGTGACTTCAAGTGTCTTTGGAATTTTTGAAGGGGTTTCCTGATGGGGTCTTGATGGGGAGAAGGGGTTTGATAGTGAATTGGGCATGTAAGATATAGAAAGCACTACGCAAGTCCTACGATGACAAACTAGCAGTTTATAGAGTGATGCAACTTTGCCCTAGAGATTTAGTAGACCCTGACGCCGCGTCCCCCTGTATCCCTATGAGATATCATACTAAAGGAAGCTATGAACAGATTTGTTTTTATGACCAGTTTGAGCCCAAAGAAAAAAGAAAGATGCCAGGCGTCGATACACGCTCAAGCTGGACAGGTCACCGCCTACAGACAATTGCCTCCAAAAAATAATGCGCCATGAAAATGCAATTAGTCTGCTCTTCTCCCACAAGCCTCGCCTCAACTCTTCCACACAAATATTCCCCCGTCCCCAACCCCCTCAAAAATCCCACAACGTCCCAAACGCATGCAACCCCGCGACCCGACACCCCTGCATCATCTCATCATTCCCCTGCATATTACTCGTAATGAAAATAACCTCTGCTCCAAACCTATTCCACGTATCCTTCAACAACTCCATCGTATCCGGGCGCCCACCGCGCTTCTTCGAGTCCCACAGGATCATGCGCTCAGGCTCGATGTTGTTGTGAATCAAGCCGGAGATGGTGGGTCCGAATGTGCGTTCTTGGTCTGAGCCAATCCAGATGAGGAACCAGTCTTTGCTTTGGATGCAGGTCGACAGTGCGGCGCCGATACCAGTGCCGGTGCAGATGCGGATACCGCGTTTGAACATTGCTGAGGCGTGACCGACGCCGGCTACATGCTGTTAGTGCAGATTCTTTCCGGTGACGGCGGGGTACTTACCGAATTTGAGTTCTCGGGTCCAGACAGTCTTAGGTGGGTTGTCGACAAGACTCTTGGTAAAGTCACCCTGGACACCGCAGATCATGTAGTGTTGTCCTGACTTGCGACCCTCGCTGATGATGCCAAAGGCGTGGTACTCCATGATTGAGGTACGGCTGATGCGTCCTAGCAATCCCTGCTGCATGCCGCGGTTGAAACGAAGGACTGCTACTTTGGGTGAGGGGATCTCGACTTCGACGGGGACCTCACGCAGAGTGACCCAGGGCAGGAGTACACTGCATATCGTCAGTTCGGAGCTGTTGTTTGGATATGGGAAATCATACAAGATCGTCATGAAGACGGCAAACCATAGTTCTTGTGCGCTGAACAGCGAGTTGGCGTTGTTGTCCCATCGACCGGTTTTAATGTCGTATTGGTTTCCTAAAATGACGAATACCCAGGTCATCTACTTTACGTCAGTAAGGGTACTAGAGATGTAGTAAATGTTGGCATACAGCAAGACCCAACCATCCGATGAAGCGATGATGTCTCTCAAAAATATTGTGGTAAGTGCTGTAGGTAAATTAGCGGTGATAATTGAGAGTGGGCTGTGATTACTGACTTGCGGATCCAAGGAAGAGCGCTGAGAACAGAAATTATGATGAAGACATTAGTGATGATCCCGGTAGCGACTACTGAAGGATGTTGAACTGCGCGATACCGGATGATATCAACAACTTTGTACAACAGCCATCTGCACACGAATCAGCTTTGGAGTTGTAATATGTTTGTGAATCAACTTACGCAGCACCAGATAATGCACACCCTGAGTGGACACCCCCAGCGTGTTGTAAAGCGGAGGTAACCGCAAGTTTAACCTGGATTGGAGCCCACTGTCATCTTGTCAGTCGGTCGAATACTAAGTATGCACCAGAGTCACTTACACTTCGAAGTCCATATATCGCCACAAAGTACAGGAACCGGAACCAAAGTTCGTTCCGCATCATGAGAGACATGAGCAGATTCCCCAGCACGAGGGCCGCTAAATGGTTGTCGGCATACGAAAAGTGACCTGTCGCAGCCAAAACTATCCCGACCAGGTTGAGCGAGACGATGAATGTAAAGAACTTCCGATACGTGTTGAACCAAAGGTCAGCAAGGACCCATCGACTGATCTTAGGCGCCACAGGCTTCGGCTTAGGTACGACAGTTTTCAAGTCGGCGGCAACGCTTGCTCTACGTCCTTTTGGGAATGCCAATGATAGTTCTGGTAGACTAGGGTTTGGTGTGATGCCTTCGTGGACTGGCGATAGGGGTGACAGCGTAGAGTCTGATAGGTGGCCATTTTGATATGGAGGCCTCTCCTGTGATAGGTAGACGAACGCAGGTGCGGGTGATTGTATCTTCGTCAGCTCTGTCGCACTATCGTACATGCCCTTCTCCGCATCGTTAATGGAGTCGATGCTACGGCCACTAGTGGAGCAGTCTTGCTGAGGGACTCCCATTATGATAGCTCGTCACTCTGCTTCGAGACGCGTATGCTTAGGAAAACGGACCAGGGGCTGGGACGTCGAGACGATGTTGCTGAGAAAGCAGACCGCAGGGGGGTGATTTGAGTTGCTCAAGTACCTGCAGGCTACCAGCAGGTGAGTCTTAATTAATGTCGAAAGGCCAAGCCCCACCACTTGGGCGCCCATCGATACTCAAGACGTTTACGTGGGTACATTCATCGATCGATCATTTCCACAACATCCGCCCGCCGATATGCCGAGAGTAGGTGGCATTGATTTTGAGAGCAGCTGAAGGGATGTCGCGGTATCACGAGGTCAACTGCCGTCCGTGCTGACCCCAATGTCGGGAATGATACTACTCGGTCCGTCAAAGTAATATGGAATGCGATAGTGATACCACATATCCGCTGGCTCACAGCCTCACGCTGCTGTCACTGCTGATGCTGCGTCCAGGAAGGCCCCACTGCCCACTCACAGTTGGCTGACTTGATCGACGGTGTCTTGATCAACCGAGCCAAACTTTGCAGTGGGAACAAACAAGAATACGCTCTGTGCGCATAGATTACTTTGGTGTTGGGTGTGGTAACACAGCAGCGCGGAGCCGCTCTCAGGGTTCACGTACCGACAGCATGTGGTACTGAAAGTTTCCGAGCACCGCCAGCCATCGCAACTTACAGCTGAACTTTGAAGTCTACGTTTCCGTCCTGTTTTGGACTTGGTGGAGGCAGATCCTGCGGCCCGGTTTGGGGAACGTGGGTACAACGTTTGTGCTAGCTTCATTCAGGGATATTGCGGCTCGCAGTTCCCCGGTCCGACTTCCGCCGGTAGAGGTTTCGGTCTTGCATGCTACAGATGTCGATATGTCGGATTACCCACGACTTCTGTGGCTGGAGTGGCGAGTGCCATGCCAACTTGCATGCAGCGATGCCTGAGCCCACCTACCTCTTGACATCATAGTTGCGCTCTTATCTGGCATGATGTCATGGAATAGACTACCTGGGAGGTACCATTAGTGCGCAGCCCCATATAGACGACGAGAATCTACAATCTATGTAGATGAGCGTGGGGTCACCCGTCCCGGAACGGATTCGTATTAGCGTGTTATTGTTTCGGAACCTTCACAGGTGCACCGCCGCTTGAGCCGCGCTACAGTTCTCGTATGCTGCATCTTTTGCGAGTTCCAGGTTCCCTCGTGCAAATCTCGTATCGCTCGCATCGTCCCGAAACATGATTTCACAAGGGAAAAGAGCGAACGAGGCGATCTCACATGCTGTCAGCCAAATATGAGGTCGAAGTACCGTATCGCCATCCGGACAATCAACCGCTGTAAATCCGAATAAACCGCATACCGTTTTGTACATCGTGGTCCGACATGAAGCCTGTCAGCAGCCACAGCCGGGACGCTCCACCCGGTTATGGCCTACGGGCAAGCCGAAGGTTTCTGCTAATCTTCAGAGATCTGCACACGGTCCTCGTGTCGTGCCATCCGAAGATTGGTACGATCATTGTACCATCCTCCAGAAATAGGTGTACTGGTCGTAGTCAGCCCTAGGGGCGACTCTGGTCGTCAGATTCGGCGTTTCCGCTCATTCGAACATCTTCGAGAGCGGTGATAAACGAGTGGGGGAAGTGCACCTGTACGCGGAACAGCACAGTATTACGGCAGTTCGGCTAGAGAAGTACCCTTTCGATCACTCATCAGAATGGCCATCGTGAAGTGTCTTGGTGGGAGGTGGGATGTATGAAGGTACGGCAAGAACTCGTTGGATTGGCACTTGTATTTTTAGCGCCTTGGCATCGCTGCATCCCTTCCAAATGTCGAGGTCATCGTGTCTGTTGGACACAGATCCAGCCACACCGCGAATACGTGTCGTGCAGCTGGCAGTCCATCATCCAAAATCGACACGGCGCCATGTCAACCTCCAGAAATTTCCCATCAATCACAGGTAGCTGCCTTTGCAGCACAGTTCGGTATCGGCTCCTTACTTCCCCACTTTACTGTTATGCCTGCCATTGCGCCGACTGTCAGAAGTCCACGGGCAGTGCGTTCAGCCTATATCTCAACATCGAGGTGTTCAATATCCGGATTCTGTCGGACACCGCACCGATTGCAATCATTCGAGAGAAGAAACCCGGACAACTCGATCGCCATGTGGAGTGTCCGAGATGCAAGGCTGAGCTATGGAGCAACAACATGTTGGGCGATGCGATAGCAGACGTCCGTGTGGGCACTTTGGATTTCCCAAGTCTAATGGAACCTGATGTGCACATTTTTATTGACAGCAAGCTTGATTGGGTAGTTCTACCAGAGGGTGCAAAGACCACGCCAAAGGACTACGAGCTCAAAGACTTCTGGCCAAAGAGCAGCCTCAAAAGACTTGACATGTGCCTAGAAAAGACTGAAGAGATGAAGCAAAAGAAGGAGGCTGCGGCCTTAGCAGCAGTTGCAGCGGCCGTACTACAAAAAGAGAGTTTAGCGGCGAATCAGAGATCAGAATTGGAAACGGAAGTGGGAGAGACAAGCGGTGAAGGCGAAAAAACACCGACAGCCGCAGAGTTCGGCGAGAAAGACCTGGAAGACGACGAAGCTTTCGAGGAAAGATACAAGGAGACGGAAAAGGCCCTACAAGAACGCCTTGAGAAACTCAGTCTGAAGCTCGAGGAAGAGGAGATGACGAACAAGATGGAGCAAACTGCCGTTGAGTAGCGACAAGATTCTTCGTATCCAGACAGCTCGGGGCCTACTGTGAGGTACCCGTCAGCCCGCTCCGATCGCCTACTAGGATCGCGCAACTAGTGCAAAGCAGGCCAGCTACAAATAGAATCATCACAGTGGTGCTATTATGTCAGCAACCACGGGGCCGCCGAACATGCTGACATCTTGTACAGCGGAACTGTATCCAAACCACCACATCAACAGACAGATAGGAAGGATGCGGAAGGTCTATTGATACCAGTTGACCCGAAAATCAAGTGTGGGTCTCTAGGTCGGCTCTGACTGCGATGATGCTCTGAAGTACTTGTTTCCGTACGAATCCGTGATCGACAACATCAAGAGATTCATGCGACATTTCAGTCAGACAAC
The DNA here is from genome assembly GCA_010093695.1 of Plenodomus tracheiphilus IPT5. Taxonomy (NCBI): domain Eukaryota; kingdom Fungi; phylum Ascomycota; class Dothideomycetes; order Pleosporales; family Leptosphaeriaceae; genus Plenodomus; species Plenodomus tracheiphilus. Next base: position 29,009 of record MU006367.1, read on the forward strand.
TACAGATCATAGAGGGACGTTGAGAGTAGGGAGAAAACATGTGTAAGGTAGTTCTATGTGACCCAAGATTCCATATCCGGTGCGTAATGCCACGTGAGGTCTCTAATTTCTGCTTTAAACAACCAATCACGAGAACCAGCAGGGCCTCACACTATTTACTCTAGATCCAATTGCTTCGCATCCTTCATGATGGTGCTGCGCCTCTACGATTCATCCCGCCAGCCATCGCACTCGCTTGCAGCCTGAATGACCTCAGACTACCATTACTTCTGGATCGCATATGTGGGGCCTCCACACCCACATTCGGCATGTGGGGGAGTAGCTTTGGACGTGATGAACCACCGTGTACTGATTGCGAGCGATCGCGTTCCCTCCGACTCGCAACGTTGTGAGCTTGCGAAGAAAGGTTTACTGAGTCATGTTTAGGCCGCGAATTCATTGTCGTCATCAGCACGGACATTGTCGCTGATGGAGAGGCGTGCACAGGTGTGTTGGGTGTGGAGGATGTCGGAAATTGCCGGCGTCCTCGAACATCGTTTTGTCCGCTTTGCACATCTTCAATTGTATTTGACCGACTTCTTCCGAAAGCTTTTCGGGCCATAGATGTGGATGAAGAGCGACTTGAGGGAGGTGTGGGCACGCCGTGAGCTGGTTTTGGAAGTGAACCAAAGGTGTTCATTAGTTCTTCGAGATTCATAGACTGTGGGAGCTTGCTCAATCGCCGGATCGACTTTTTGTTGACATTGAGAAACTCGGACATTGCTTTCAAGGCGTTGCTCTGGTTATGTTGTTCGTATGCTGGCGCGTCGCTAGGTGTACTCATCGCACGCGCCGCGTGCTGCTCGTTCAGGTCCATGCTGCGAGGTGCGGCAACCGAAGTGTGCTCCAAATGATTCTCGATCTGGGAGATGACCTGGTCGAACTCGAGGTTCTGTTCGGATTGACCAAGCTGATATAACTGTGGAGACTTGACCGACATATCGCGGGTCAGGATGTAGAACGATCCGTCCCAGATCTTGCTCTTGAGTATGTTCCATCGCGCCCTCGCAGGATTGACCTCGAGCTCTGGCTGGAACACCGAGTAACGAGCAAGCTTTGCATAGAATGCTCCCAGCTTATTAGCCATGCGCTCCAGAATCTGCATAAGGAACGAGGACAACGATGCGATACGATCGGCATCTGAACGAGCGTCAAGATCCATGACAGCACTGAAAGCATCCATGCCTGCACATGCGTCCTCGCGGATAGCTTCAAGGAATTCCATGTCATACTGGACAGAGCGCTGAGCGTACGCGATGATGCCCTTCTCGTGGTGGCGAGCGCTTTCGCTATTGCATGTGAATTGACCGATTTGCGATATCTCGTTGGCTGAGCTGACGGCGTCCGTAGACCCTTTGGCGCGAGCTATAATGCCAAGCACGTCCGGAAGCTTAGTGGGTGTGCCTGAATATGAAGCGGTCGCCAGGGTAAAGGATATCTTAAGATATAGCTCCTGGAGTTTAGATCCGAAGAGCGAGGAAAAGCCGCCTTGGAGTAGACGGGACTGATAGTGGTAAAATCTGCGTACGCCTCCCATATTTAGAAGATCCTGCTGAAACCATACAGTGGACGACTCCATGATCATCCCAACCTCAAAGTGTGAGGCCACAATCTGCTCAGTTGCGATGTGCAGGTACCCCTTCCACAAGTCGTACAACATACCAAGCTCTTCTGAGTAGTAGGCAGGCTTAGGGGTTAGCTCACCAACATAATATTTGGTCAGCAGAGATGAGACCTCGGGGTTGTTGGTGTGGGCGAGAAGATCGAACGACTTTGTGCAGTCAACGCCACCGTTCGATTTGATGATGTTCGTACCACCTGGGTGCATTGGACAGAAATCGGTGCTGTGTATTGTCAGCTTTAGGTGCCACGGAGGTACATCACACCTCAGCTTACACGTCATAGACTTTCCCATGGACGCCAATCCAGACTCGGGAGCCTGGAGCATGACCTGTGTGGACCGCGAGCCGCGAAAGTGGAATGGTGGGCTGGTTACAGGGTAGTGGCTTTGGTGTCATGAAAACATCGAGTAAAAACCGCTTCTCGGCAAAAGCAGTGTTGAGGATGCTTTCTGCAGTCTCCATTGTTGGGGAGCGGTGATTGTAGAGAGCCTTGCGGATACCTGACATGACCGAGTCGAAAACTCCAACGGAGCCACAAACGTACAGATACCCACCGACGCCCCCTTGTTTCTACACACAGTGTATCAGTAAAGCGTGATTTTCTATCAAGACTGCCATCTCTGCAAAGCATTCGCTACTTCGTGCGCTTACCTTTGACATGACAAGATCGCAAATGTACTGCCCCTGCTCGACGATAAGACCATCAATATATCGAGGTGCTATTTCTTTCTCAACAAGATCACGAGATGCAGGATCGTAGACGAGACCTCTGGAGTCTCTCGAGAAAGCTGTGTGGACCTCAAGGAAGCCTTCGTTCACGTATTGTCGCAATTCGCATTCGTAAGCGAACTTCTCGCGGGACTGTACGCCAAGGTAGAGCGTCGTCTTGCCCCAAGTATGGCCACACCGGGCTTGCCAGAAGCTGCGAAAAGGTGCAATGCCACTTCCTCCTGCAAAGAGCGCTACCGGCGACGTATCGTCGAAAGGTAGCTGGAATGCGAATGGGCGCGAGATGCCAATGAGGACATCTTCATCGTCCAGTACGTCCATTTCCTCACCGACCTGCGGATTGAGAAAACCACTGCTGACACCATTACGAGTCACTTTAACGTGGTTAGCAAATGGATTGCACAATTCGTACTCCGATCGCGATATTGTGAGGTCTACAGTGCTTGGTAAAAGTTCTTCGGAGTAGTTAGAGATACTATATGTGCGAGGAACCTCGATAGGGATAAGATCAGTCAGCCAGGAGAGGTCGCCAGAGAGATCGAATGCTTGGTCCCAGACGCGAGGGGGTGTATCATTGACAGCTGATTGGAGAAGATCGCCTAGCGAGGCTCGTACCGGCCACTCGTCCGTAGCGAGTACCTGTAAAACAGAGTGCGACGACGCCCGCAGCAGGGTATGCATTTTGGTTGCGAGTCCTTTTGTTATTGGCGCAAGATGGCCCTTTCGTAGTATATCAATCACGTTGAGCTGTGGACGGCTCGTCCGAGATATTGAGCCTAGGTGATTAGCGAAACGAGTCCAGGTCCGATCAAGTGGGACTGGCTGCTCAAGCAACGAGTCGAGGCCTAGAGCTGCAGCAACCTTGGCACACTCCGTCCAGCTATTCATTGGCATGACTGCGAGGCGATCACCAGGTTGGAAGGTAATGCCTGTGTCCTGAATATCCAGCGTGACCATCGCGATCGATCGTTTCGGATCACTGTCCACAAAGTTTCGGCCCAGTATGCGTCCACGATAACGACACTCTTCAAAAGTCCCGCGCATCTCATGTGGTTCGAGATCGCGCGTCCCCCTGAAAGGCTCCAGGCGCTCCTTCATAGCCTCAGAAAACTCCTTATGCGTTTGTTCCCAAGGTCGTGAGGCATCGGTAGCTCCCGAGGCGCCATTTGTTTCGGTGCGTCCTGACTTGCCTGCACACTCTAATAGCTGGTATTTCTATTAGCAGCCGTGAATGTTAAGCGACGAGTAATGTACTTACGCCGAAGACTTTATAACGATGGACCCCCATGAAGCCTCGTTCGCCAGTATACGCCTCGACCACACCATCAAGCACACCGATCAACCTGGGATCGCCAGAGGCTTTGACATACTCCGGGATGCGGTGATAATAGTCGATAGCGGCGATGAAGGCTCGGAGGTTCGATGGAAGCCACGCACGCAAATGCACTCCTTCCGCACCAAGAAAAGAGTCATATTTCTTACGACCAAGAAAGGCGTCCATGACGAGGTATGGTGGGAACTGTAAGCCGGACGTTGCAGGGCATCGTTTCGAAAGTGGAGCTGAGAACTTTGCCCAGCGCACCCACTCGGCAGGGGAAACGTAGTTTTCGCCAGAGCGACTATTCGGCGATATTGTATTAAAGGCGGCTGGCATGCGCTCAAGAATCTCCTTGAGGCGTATGAGCTCGCGAAGAAGTCCTTCGTTATTCTTGTTCATAACATGCTCTTGACATGCAGCAATCGCATCCGGGCCATGCTGGAAGCTGGCTGAGGTATCGGCACAACCCTTGAGGAAAGCATTCTCAGCACTGTCACCGAACATGGCCCACCGCAATCGTGTATTGTCAAAACGGCCGACATACGGGTATCGCGACATCGGGTCGATATAGTCTACGTTATACGATGACTGATCGAAGAAGGTGAGATGAGGGATCGATCGGCCCATGCGTATGCAGATCTGGACATATGGTAGTCCGATACTGAGTGGAATATTCTTGACCTCGTCGCCAAGATCCTCACACATAGGAACGCCCTTCAACAAAAGTGGCTTCGTGGTGATGTTGATACCTTCGTTGCCATCGTGACGCTCCTCGTAACGGTATATCGAGCAGAGCATCCCTAAAGCGACCAGTGCAGCCCACAAAGCTTTGTCGGGGATGAATTCGGGTGTGCCTTCCACGATAGTTAATGCCGCGACAGACTCTCTAACCCTGCCTCTAGCGATGCATCCGGGCATTCTTTCACAGAGGTCCATCCATACTCGACCAGGGGAGTTGCGCAGAGCACCTGGAGCTTCGCTGGTATCCGGTGTTTGGAAACCATACTCAGTGCTCAGATAACCATCACGCCAACCCGTGGTAGGTCCGACTTCTTCTGCTCGCAAGATCACTTGTCGTGCTGGAGCTCCAAGGGCAACAGCGAGTAGATCCCGATCGTCCACGTTGAGGGTGTCGAGATTCTTGATGCCCTTTGCGTTCTGCATATCCTTGATCTCAGCCATAGATGGCACATCGGAATATAGGAGTTCGTTTATTGTCTTACGTTCCCTAGTCCTTGTTAGTACCCTAGCATTCAAGGTCTGCAGTTGAACTGTACGACCTTTGGCGTAGAAAGTCTTCGACATTCTCGCCTGAAGGTATCTGTCTCGAGTTAGGTCTGTTAACATGTGACTGTGATTATGCTCACCCCGAACGCTTCGTGAACATCTCCTGGCTGCGCAAAGCCTGAAAACGTGCAGCCTCTGGGTCCCGTCTGGCTTTCTCGTTTGCTCCTCACCGAAGCACCTGCGGGCCAAACTTGGCCTCGCGTACCAGATACGGGGCATTTGTCTGACATTCTTGTAGATATTTTGTATTAGTAGAAGAGTAGCTTCACTTCGAGTTACCAGCTGTAAGAGGAATGAGAATAGATGACCTCCAGGGTCAGTCCAAGATGAATAACAAGAAATGAGACGAGGAGAAGCAAGATGGTGGATTGAAGCTAATGCGATCAAATCACAACATTGCAGAATTCACATGGTGACAGCCCTATCGCACCATGGCGTACTTGAACAGCCTCGTCCGCGTCATTTCACCGACTCTTAAGGGTCAGCATACCGCACTGACGATTGTCGTTGTCACAGCGCAAGATACAGGGCCACATTGACGGGTGCGGGCTTGGCTGCGACAGCCAACAGCTCCGACAGTGGACCATAAACACCACGAAGTCGCGCCAAGACCTTCCCACTCTTCCACGTGCGCCCGAAATCAGCGCGTGCGGCTGTCGATGCGGTGCTGCCGACTAAAGCGGGACGAGCGGTATAGAGACCTGACGATAAATGGTGAGACGAGGATGTCGAGGAGGTAGGGGGGACGGGTACGCGTCAGGCAGGGGCTGGTCGTTCGCTTCGCAGCACATGTTGTCCAGGCCATTCCCGATTTCGCTTAGATCGAAACTCTCCACTTTGAGATCCATCCACGATCCTGCTGCAACTTGGAAGCCTGAGGCGACTTGGAACATCAATTCTCGAATAATCTGTGGAAAGGTGGCAGTGTTCGTACGTTGTACCTGTCTTCACAGCTCATCAGCCCTTGAGAGCCGTTAGTTGTGCTCCAGTATTCGCTGTTTATAGCTACATACCATAGGTACTATGCTATAGGTAGACAGCAGCGCGTCTAGGATGCACCATAAGCAGGCACTTTAAGGGGCCACTCACTAAGTCACAGACTTAGGCAGACTCTTCCGATGGATCCCACGGCGTTTCCCGCTCACCAAGACACAAAGCTTCAAGCTATGTCATCCTGCTTGCATTTGCGGGGCCAACTACTTGCGAAGCCTACTGGACGGCTTGTAACATGTCAACTCGTCTGACATGCGTTGGAGAACCCCTGGAGTACGATGTCCCCTTGGCATCACGAACTGGCTGGGGTAAACGTTCAGCCGCATTGAAATCGAGGACGGACACGAGTCCTCGACACATCTTCCGACGTACATAAAAGTAGGTAGATGACAATTTTGCCCAACAAAGAGCGCAGTATCTCTCTAATCTTGTCTTTCCGCTCTATGCCCTTCTTTGACTTCTCCTTTGTTCTTGTAGTCGCGTCCGTGCTTGTGGTGGTGTTTGCAGACGTGTTCGTTAACGCTGGATGCACTGGATGTTGAGCTCATGCTAAAACCTCTAAATGGTTGAGCTCATGCTAAAACCTCTAAATGTGGTTGTCGAAAAAGCCATGGTTGAAGAGACTGATGAAACGGCGTATGAAAAAAGCATAGCCGCGAGAATTTGGGGTATCCTGATCTTCTTTGACATATTATGTAGCTGTAACAATTCGTCGACAGTCTGCAACACCAGTAGTCGCCGGTAGCTGTCCCATTACATGGAGTCAACTGCGCTACTCCGCTTGCCCCAGACTGTTTGACTGTGAGTACTGAGGACCTCTCTGTGGCGTAATAGCGTTATGGCGACTAAGTCACCCCAGTCATACAAGCATACGCGCGTCCATTCCAGTTATGGGTTGTACGATGTACACAATAATATTTTGTCCACAGTTCTCTCACCCCCAGGCTTACTGCTCCTGCCACGGATCCGGCACAGACCATTGGGAAGACATTGGACGGTCATAGAAACGTTAATAATGTCGCCGCCTGGGGGATCACCCATTCTGTGTGACAGACGACGGCGTGTAGTGGATCAAAAAGACCGCTAGCACAAGGCTGCGCGAACGTATCTGAATTAATGAGAGTACCATTAGGGACGTATCCGCCCAACGCCACCAGCGTTACGGATAAGGCAACTACGGTGCTGGAGTGAGGTAATGACACTGTAGAAGTGATGTTTAGGGGAAGTTTTCTTTGGATGAGCCAGGCAAAGAAATCAAGCTGAGAAAGTGTTTCATTCTTTATGTATTTCCATCATTCTCCCCCTGGTCACTAACCGTGGTCTCTCCGCGAGGTGCACATCCTATCATGCGCCAATTCCAATAAGCCCCTGGCAGCTATATGTGCCGCAAGAAAGGCATCATCGTCGATTGGGGACGGAGATGATTCTGGGTACACGAGAGCCTGGTAAATCAAGGCAGGATCTCTTGTGCTACAAGCTGGTGGCACTGTAATGTAGGTTGCCTCGCACGATGTCTCTCATGCTCGGAATGTGATTTCCTGCCCCCAAAGCTTGACATGTAAACTCGATAGTTGGCTTGTACATCTGTGTGCCAGCTGCCAGCTTTATGATTTCGACATCCAGTATGAAGGGGATCATAACAGAGATCCTGAACACCCCGAAGCAGATTGGCAATTTGGTTGACTTGCTCATCCTTCGCTATACACCACCTGAACTGTACTCGCCAACCATTTACATCGATCTCGAAGGCGTGGACCTCTGCCGCGAAGGCTCACTTTCCATCCTCACTCTTCTGATAGATACGGACTTTCCTACGAGGCGCGTTTACCTCATCGATATTCATACGCTAGGCGCGCAAGCGTTCAACACTGTTGGTGCCAAACGGACGACGCTAAAGGATGTACTTCAGGATTTCAAGATTCCGAAGGTCTTCTTCGATGTTCGCAACGACTCGGATGCCATGTTTGCACATTTCGGCGTCTCCTTGCAGGGGGTCGAGGACGTCCAGCTCATGGAGAGTGCGACAAGGAAGACCACAGCATCTCGGGAATTCTTGACCGGCCTCGCCAAATGCATTGAAATTAACCTGCCGATAACTCCCGTTAGCAAACTGGCCCAATGGAAATTGGCTAAGCAGAAAGGCGAGCGATTATTCAAGGCCGAGCATGGCGGCTCGTACGAAGTGTTCAATCAGCGCCCGATCCCAGAGGATATAATCTCTTACTGCGTCAGTGATGTGCAATATCTTCCCGAGTTGAGGAATAAGTTCTGGCAGCAGACCGAGAGGTGGCGAGTCCTAATTGGGGAGGAAACTAAGAAGCGTGTTGCGATGTCTCAAAGATCGGACTATCAACCTCACGGCTCAGATAGGGCGATAGCTCCTTGGAGCAAAGAGCAACATATGGTTCTGGACCAATGGTATTATGCGCCCCCTCCACACGAGGACTCGGATGGTTTGGATGACTTCGAGGACTTCTTCGATGAGGACGATGATTGGTCCGATGATTGGTTCGATGATGGTCCAACCAGCTGCAGGGACATTATCAGCAGTTGCGACCACGATTATTACTATTCTGACTAACTGTCGGAAAGTCATCACTAAAGCTGAATGGATAATGGGTCATGTTTGCATGATATTCGTTGAAAAAAAATGTTAGCGTGAATCCACCTGTAGTAGAACAGCTCCTGCAACGGAACATAGCATGAGTAATCGTATTTCACCGGGACAAAGAATATGCGTAACATGATATTCTCGAATAGGCTGGTCAGACTATTTGTTAACATCTAGTTATTTTGGCATCTTATGAACCAACCTCAACTGAAATTGGTATCGAAATGGTCCTGCGATAGTTCAACAATCCATGAGGAGAGTTAGAGAGGCTGAAAAAATGCCACATCTTAGGCTAGGTCGTCACAAAATTCAGATCTCCGGGAACAGCTATCACCCGACTATATTATAATAATTTATGATTTGCAACAGTTGTGTTAGATTGCCCCATTCCCAGATATGAGTAGGCGTGACTCTCCTAGGCAGTACGACGCAATTGTAGCAAAGCAGCCGAGAGACGAGATGCAGCATACCTATGGTGGTAGTACAAAGCTCGGATGTAACCACTTGGCGAGGCACACACATAAAACAGCACAAAGAAACTACAGAATCCAAAAACATCAAAAAATTCTGCCAATTTCAACGTCAATTGCATGACCGCGTGAATCTGACAACTTATACAATGGATTCATGGTTTCGAAGTGCTGGCTGTGGGATGGCCAATGCCGGGAGAATTATACACGACAGTTTGGATGGTTCGCAGCGAGTTGCACTAATTAGGGAGTTGCATATCGCCTTCAGCTGATATTTTATTATCTGAATATGTGTGGTTGATAAGCTGTTAACTAGGACGGCAAGTTTCAGTAGCTCAGAAGTCAGAAGATGCTCGGAAATCACAATGTCCCGGGCTTCGAAAGTGAACCGAGTTGTGCCCAATTGGCACGGCCAGTATCTCCTAATGATGCATCCCGTTCCCCTCACACACCGGGTAACCTCCCCGTTCAAACCCATGCAGTCGTCCCTTTCAGCACGGTGTATTATAACAGCAAGTAAGCTACATACAGTTCGACCCTCCTAGATTCTAGCGTAGGTCTTGAGAGCCTTGAGAGAGCTTTGAGAAGTCGCAGAAAATCGTAGTTGAAATAACGATAGTGAAGTCTAGATCTGAGCACGCTGTAGCCTCGCGCAAGGGAGGGTGTACCAAAAATTGGACAGACCAGACTGCTGCTAGGGCAATCTCAATTGCGCTAAGCCAGGTTTCGCATCGATTCTGATCAGAAATCCGTCATCCCTTGCTCCCAACAGTTTTGCGGCAATAACCCGGCGACAGAGGAGATATCGAAAGCGGAACTTCCACCGCATGGTACGGAAGATCCAATAACTAGTTACTGGTACGTGCTTAGTCATGTTACAGGAGTGAGTACCCGAGATACGAACTGTTGCCACAAATATGATAGTCGAGGTGCCTAAATTAGAACTTAGTAGCATATGTAGACAGAGGCAAAGAACAAAAACCTACGACAAACAAAGCTTTGCAGCTGCACCGCAAGGCTGAAATTGCATAAGAAGATGATGTTGTTCCGTTGCGATTGGATGCACACTATGCAGGAAGTTGTACCGTACATAAACAAAGCACAGTTCCGGAATGTTTTGTTACCATCGTATATGTTGCACTGTGGGCGCAGATGGAGGGGAATACGAGGGGCCAGTGTCAACAAATAATCAATTAAATGTCCTTGAATCACTTCCCAAAAGGGTGTCTAATACACAAGGAAGTGAATCCAAGACACTACCATTAACGTTACTCAAGAGGATATGATCGAACAGTTAGGATCAAATAGTAACGCTACACCTAGCATCGTAGAGGAGCCGTTGACTAAGCCGTATCGTCAAAGGCCCATTGATACTGATCATAGGATGTTTGGGGAAGACCCCGGGAGTATGTCAGCTCCCACATAGCGTTGGAGAAGCACGGTGAATCATTTTTACATGTATAACGATAAGCGATCATAATAGTTATGGAGTGACTGTCCTCGGTTCCTCTTTGATCATCATAGATCAACCACACCAAATATGCCTTTTAGGGACCGGAAAGGAGAGAAAAGAAAGGAAACCAAGAGAGTCGATAAAAAAACCTCCAGCCTCAGGCTCAACTATCAACTTACTCATGTAGTAAATTGTCATGACTAGGGCGATAACACAGCATTCTTATAGCTACAAGACATGTACTTTGGCTTGACGCTGAAGGAGCCGACCAACCTCTCAGCCTCACATGTCTGCATCGAAGCAAGGAAGATATCTCTAGGTGCACTATTCCAAATACTTTGACCAGGCGTGCATGCCCTACAGACTCAAGTTGACATACATCCATATAAGTAGTAATTAAAAGGGGAGGGACTTACGACCAAAAAGTGCACTGGCAACTAGCAACCCAGATGCTTTTCCAATCACCGCGAATCTCCATGCAAATGGCCCGGTCAAACTCGACGGCTTGCTTTTCGAAGTAAACGCGGCCGCAAAACTTCTGCTGCTCGCATACCGGGTCGTTGCCGCTCGCGGGAGGTGTGGGCGGGGGATGGGTGTCGGTCACGAGTTGAGCTTCGGCATCGGCGATCGGCTCTGCCACGGGGGCGGAAAGAGCAGTGGTAGAGAAGATGGCGAACAGGGTGCGGAGAAGTATGTCGAGTAGCATAATTTGCGATAGTCGAACAAGTAATTGCGCAATGGGGTAGATGTTTATATTTGATGAGAAAGGCGTGGTGATGATTGAGTTTCAATCACTAATAAGCTTGCTTATGCACAGGAATTGTGTAGGCCGTGGAGCGTATTGAAGAACTTCTCCTTGGAATATCTTGAAGAGGCCGTCATGACGCGGAGTGTAAATATGGTAGCGTGGACAAAGAGCCATTGCAGAAGCGATGGACATACTGTATGTGAAATTGATTGAACGGAAGCTGTACCTGCAGCACTCCAAGAAGGTCGTTCGCTCTTTGTGGTTAACCCAGGGTTGAAGTTGCCCTTTCATGCCAAGCTCATTGATCAAAGGCGACAATGAGTGATTCAAGCAAAATGGAGCTTCCGACCTGTCAAAGCGATCCAAGGAAAATAGTATACACTGGGAGGTGGCACAAGTTCGCTTACGCCATGGTCCTCATCTTTTGCCCCATCCACGGCCTCATTGCCAGCGCGGTAGTAAACAAGAACTGTGCAGATAGGGAATTCGAAGCGCTGCACTGAATGGTTACTTACCTCTGGAAACGGGAGAGACAGTGAAGGCAGTGTCTATCATCTAAGAATCTAACAACATACTGCCGAATGCATGCATAACCTGTGCAAGCCATTACATCAGTGAAGGGGGGCTTCTCGTGTAACAGTGAAGCGGGCAAAACTCGTGCAAGGCTTAAAAAGCCGCTTATGAGCCATGGCCAAAGGCGCAACTGTGAACGAGCTTCTGCCATGCACATCTGGCCAGTTCTGACATGCCATGTTCTGAGGAACGCCACCATGCTAACATCGTCTCCCGCATCGTGTCAGGCCGTGCTTCTAACGTCGAGCAGGTCACCACCTAGGCATAGCTCACGATGCGTGCTAAGAAGGGTTCGATGGTTGCATGGACGCATTGGGCTCGGATGTGGGGACTCGCCACTAACTGTACGTCGGCCCAAAATGTCTTAGAGAAGCGCCTTGGGTGACAGCCACAAACGCGAGGGTTTTTCATGGCCGCCATTACCGGAGAACAAAACGAAGGTCGCCGATATTGTCAGCAACAAGAAAGACGCTAAATCCCGATAGACGGCTTCTAGTACCGACCATACCCAGTATTCTGCGCTTGCCATGCGGGATACGGGCGTGTGCTGACTGAGGCTCGTCGATAGCGTCGAATATACGGGCATCAGTCGTATCCCATTAAGCCCAGGAACAAACAGGGCGAGTCCAATGTTCTGCTGCTCTTGACACTACAGAGTACGAGACACGGGAGGGCCTAAATAGGTAATGCTCTTGTCGTGGAAGCACAGGTGCAACGAGGAATTCTTAGCGCCGATAGTTACATATGGTAGGTATCCATGGATGTACAGTAATCTAACTTCACTTACCGGTAGGCCCCCACCGGATAAACGAACTGACGGTCACATGACTTAATGCAAGGCCGTGTCAACGATCGGAACCATGGATCGGAATTACTCAGGCTGACATGCAAAATCTACCTAGGGGTCCACAATTGTACCACGTCGCTTACCATGATATTTGACCAGATGCAATGTTTACCTAGGTACCATAACTACCGGTACTGGACATTGACTCATCTCGCCCAACAGGGAAATTAGGTCTCGTGCATTCTCCAGGTACAAGGATCCTCTCCGAAACGATGTGGACGACTCAACGATACCAGTAATATCTGTATTCGACGACATCGTGATCTGGCCAAGGATGTCAACTACTCTATATTGTAAGGGATCCAGATCCCGATTTATACGCTTGTCTCAAGATTTTACCCTGCCCTCGCATATACCGCAACATTGGTACCTACCTGTAGGCTTTGAGACATCCTAGTCAAAGTGGCTACGAATTTTTGCATTGGACGCCTAGAAAAGTTCAGGTTCCATCAGCCAGCCAATTGCAAGGAGCAAGACTTGAATGCATGGCTTCGCCTGCTTGCCAGCTTGGATATGTCAGCGTGAAAGCGATGAGCTGTTTAAGCAACCCATTGATGCCCATGATCCTCTCCCCTGATCGATAACCTCGTGTCAGTGACTGGAAATCGTCTACCTACAACTTAACGAGCCAGAACTACATCGACACTGATACCCTCAGTATGGAGCCAAATCCGAGTTCGAAAGTCACACGCAATTATCAAGCATCGCATAACTCGGTGCGCTCTGTCAATGACACTTACATCCAAGATGCGCACAAATCAGCGCTAGATTCTGAAGACTTTGTCTCGACTTATCGCGCCGCTCGTCGCATATTTCTCGACACTGGTGAGCTTTACTCGCGATACTTTATGCTGCCTTCCCCATGCTTTGGCTCACTAGGACTAGGTCTGACGGCTGAGGACATTCTGACGCTTAGCGACAAGTTCTGGGACGCTCATATGGCAGGTAAGTACCAATACAAGGTTTGCTTTTGGCGCATCGATCACTCACGTTTTTACTAGGATCATGCGTAGTTGATACGGCCGCTGCGACTATCGCTACTATCCACGGAAACCTTTGCATGGGGACCATCGTCCCCCATGCTGCAAAGCAAATGGATCTCCTGCCCCTCCTTGCACGACTGGAACGCTTCGAGGTATGCGGTGACTTCATGTTGACAGAAGTCGGGCATGGACTAGATGCTCGTAATATCGAGACTACGGCTACGCTTTCTAAGGATGGCAAGTCTTTGGATCTGCACACTCCGAGTCTTGCTGCGGCAAAGTCGATGCCACCCACCACTCCACTTGGAGGTATACCAAAGGTCGCTGTTGTCTTTGCTCAACTTGTGATTGATGGCAAGATGCACGGCGTCAGAACTTTTGTCGTGCACCTCACCGATGGTACACGGATGCGTCCCGGTATTTCGACTGTACTACTACCGCAACGACCTGGGAACCGAGCACTCGATCACGCCATCACTAGATTCACGCATGTTCGTCTCAACCGAGCTGACCTGCTTGGCGAGATCGATAGCACTGGGAATGAAAGACAGTTCTTCCTCAGCCAGATCCACCGAGTCAGTGTCGGGGGTCTCGCACTGAGTCTAGCAAACATCCCAGCATCACGAGCGGCCGCCTACCTCTGCTACTCTTTCAGCAAGCACCGAAAGGTCATCGATCCGAACACCAATCTATCTGTACCAGTGCTCTCATTCCCAACGCAGTACGGTCCCATCATCAGCGCTGCAGCACACGCCGCGGTGATGGAGTCAGCAGGTCGCTTCTTCATTAGTACCTTTCAGACTGAGGGGTTGCCCGAGATGTTACGACAAGCACTCGTCTGTATTTTCAAAGCAACAATCACATACACTACGCAGCACCACTTGAGCGAGTTGATCGATCGATGCGGCTGGCGAGGCCTCTTCGCCCACAACAAGATTGCTGAAATTCAACTTGGTCTAAAAGGCAATTCAATCGCTGAGGGTGACGTGATGGTATTATGCATTCGTAAGTCTTTCTCCTTCCAACATTTTCAGCTGTCTTGAGAACCCCAGCACTAACATCCAACCCACAGGCCTGGCCTCCGAACTCCTCCAATCAAAGTACTCCCTCCCCCCTCCCAAACCCCTAGCTCCCCCGTCGCCCTCTACGAACAAGGTCTCCTATCCTCCCTGCGCACCCACCTCGCACCCACCCCTTCCCCCTCCACTACCTCCCCCCAAAACACAAACACTACCGCCCACCGCTCCACGACATTCTCCCGCAACGTCACTCCCCGCGCCGTCCCCCTCATCCAAGCCATCGGCCACCGCTTCGCCTACGACAGTGCACTAGACAATGACGCTGTGCGCAAGGAATTACTAGCTGTATGGGAAGCAGATGTCATGTTATCGGATGCGGGGTGGTATGTTGGAAATACTAATGTGACAATGGAGGATTTGCATGCGAGACGTGTTGAGGCGGTTGGGCAGGCGTTGCCGCTGCTGGAGGATGTGATTGCGGAGTGGGGGATGGAGAGGTGGTTTGGTGGTGTGCCGGTTGTTGGGGGAAGGGTGGAGGAGGAGTTTTTGAGGGGGTTACCGGGGTTTGAAGGGGAGGTAGGAAAGGGGGTGAGGAGTTTGCTTTAGGGGTGTGTGAAGGATGGGAAGGATGGTTGTTACTGGCCTATTGTTGGTGTCCATGGGTTGTGGTAGGGTGGTGGTGAGGAGACCTGGGTAATGCTCGTTTGTAGTCAGGGATCACTATGAGAGCATCTGCTAGGCCGAATAGAAACAGTGAATGTTGTCATAGGCATTTGATAATATAAAAGAGGCTTTCCACACTCTGAGCCCATTGCTGCTTGGTGCCCCGCGAATGAAATAAGACGTCACAACTATCTGTACAATCATACACGACCAAACCCGACCAAATATTACTGAATCGAATTCCTTGCTCCTCGCAGAGGAGCCCCGAACGTACACAACTCCCGCATCATCCCGCCAAAGAAGATCTCTCCGATTCAATGCACTGAACACGACATTACGACTTCCCTGCACCCTTCCTCTGCTTGACTCTCGATCCAATCGTGGCCTGTTCTGTCCCTGTCGTAGATCTATCAGGCGTACTTGGGTCCTCGCCAAGCACCTTGTGCACGCCGTTCGTGACGCCATTCACAGCTCCATTAACCACACCCTTCGCACCGTCCACCAGTTCCTTCTTCCTGTCCTCAACCTCCTCATCTGTGGGCTCGTACTCGCTACGATCATCATCCGCATCCTTGAATACCACGAAACGGTACGCGATTCTGCAAATGAAGAACCACCAAAACAGGTTAACGGCTTGCAGAGAGGCGAGGAGTGCGAATGTGATGTACTGACTGATCCAGCACTTGTATTGTTGGGTCACCCAGTTGAGTTCGTAAGGACCAACAGTCTTGAAAGTAGTGAGGATGGAGTAGAGGATCCTGAGGTTGAGGAAGTGGCGGGTGTAGCCCCAGATGCACATGAAGATGAAGAAATAGGGGCCAACAATGGGGGAGTCGACGTAATTGAGGATCTTGGATGTCTGGTTTCATTATTAGTTGGGCCAGAGGGAAGTCGGCGGTGTGGGACTTACAGCCAAGAAGAAATCGGAAATGTCATGGGTGATGTATACTGCGATACCCATGTACGTGAAGTGGAACCTGTAGCTCAACCAGATCAAACTGACAGTGATGATGTGATGTGCGACCAGCTCCTTGAAATCCTTGCGGGGCTTCTCGAGCATAAGTAGAAGCACGATGGCCTGCTGCGCCCAGTAACTAGCCTGGAGCAGATAGTATGCCTTGAAGATAGCGTCGTGCGTCCTGTGAGGAAATCCTTCGTACATGCCAGTCGTGTTGAAGTACCACACTGGTGTTCGTGACATGACCCACACACCGAACGGTCCGTATAATCCAAAGTACAATGCCGTGTACGCTTGCTCCATGAAGCGCGACTGCTTAGCGCGACTCTTGATCCCACAAGCTATGGCGATTGGACGTATGAGGCGCTGCATGCAGAACTCGCGCGTGAAGCTCAGAACGACAATGTAAAAAGCGACGAAGGCAAAGTCGCGTGCGCCTTTGCCATATTGAGTGGGCGCATTGGGATCTGCGCGGACAGATGCTGCGATGAGAGGATCGTCGTGTGCGAGCGGGTAAGAGAGGAAGAGGCAGGCGGATAGTGGATTCGAGGGGTAAGGGTATACGAGGTACAGTGCGACGATAGTAAGGCCGAGGATGAGGGGTCCCATCCAGGTATGTCGTATGCACACACGTTTGAACTTGGAGAGGGCCCGGCGAACAGTGCGTCGTTTCGAGCGGCGACCGGTCTTTTCGGATTTCTGAGAGGTGGTTAGCATGGAATCCGGCACAACGCAGATTGGTATGTTAGATGCTGGCGGAGGTCTGCTGCGCAGTCAGATTGAAACATACCGACGATTCCGTGCCCGTTGGACTCTTCAACGGCGGTGTCACACTCCTATGCGTTGCAAAAGCAGGCACATCGACATCGCCCGGCACATCAGCCCCAAGCCCACTAGACTTTCTCCTCCGCCTCGTCGTGCCCTCTACGCCATTGACCTTGGGAATCGCGCCGTTGAGCGGAGGAAACGGTTCTGTCATCCTTCCAACCAACCGAGTCGAAGGCACAGCAAATGCCTGATATTACAAAATGTAGGTAGTATGTTGAAGAAAGAAGACGTGGAAGTTTGCATGTGCTCGTGGGCAGTGTTGTGCTGGAGGGCACGGATCTTCTACGAGGGTCGTCCGTCTCCTTTCCCGAGCTCGCCGCAATTTGCGAGTCGGGGCGGGAGTGCCAAGTCCGCCGGCCGTTTGCTGACTACACACCGAGTCTCATGCATGTGCTCACCAATTCTGTCTTGTTATCGAACAAAGCATTCGAATCGTCCAAAAACAAGGCAACCGAAGGGCGCGACAGCGTAACTCTTGGTGTACGGCTTGCAACATCTAGAGAAAGTCCAGGCAAGGCTAGGGTTGTATTCACGGTCTCCAGGGCTGCCAAGTGGGCCCATCACGTGTGTCGCTAGCGCGGCTTCCCCGGGCGGCTCCCAAGCTACACCTGCAGTATCCACCTGGGCACATCATGGCGTCCAGCACCAAGTACGCCGTTCGAACGCCTTGATATCACGACTTCGTACATTAGCACTGCCGCATCTCAGCCCAGCTTCAGCGAAGTCAATTGTACACCGCCCCCCAGTCTCCGCGGACTGCGGAATTCGGGCACTCCAGTCGTCCGATACGTGAGCGTGGCGCTCCGGTGAGCCTGATTTGGCCGCCTGCACAGTCAATGTTTCACAGCTATCTGTTCGATGTTCCATGAATTATTTCAACCACATCAAGGCCACCAAATACAATGTCAATCAACGGGTCTCAATCTACTCCCCACCAGCCCACCGCCACTCCTCCCCTTCCCCCCAAACATGCCTACCAACCCCCCGTTGCCCTCTCTCCCACCCTCCCTCCCAACTCTCACTCCAGCCGCATCCAAGTTCCTTTTCACCTCTTCCACTGGCGTTCCACCACTCTCCACCGTCCCAAAGCTGCCAAAGCTGTCCATACTCCCCTTTCTCCCATTGCCTCCAATCCCCAACAACCCTTTGATGCCGCCAGCCTTTCTCGCAGGCAATTCGCCCTTGCCCGCTGTAGCAATGTAGAGCAGATACTTAAGATTCGGCAGAGTGTGTCGTATATCCAGGGGTCGGAGGCCGAGGGCGTTGGAGAGGATTTCAATGTTCTTATTGAGAAGGAATACTGCGTAGTCGAAGCGGTACCGCACTACGCCGCGCATATAGAGAGGGTATACCCGTAAACTTGCGCTAGATGATGATTTGGCGGTTTGAGTGCCGAGTGCGAGAGGATCGTGGATGGTGGATGTGCTGCCGTGAAGGGTGATGGGGTAAGGTAGGATGACGGAGAGGTAGGGAGAAAGAAGTGTGACGATGTGAGCGACATAACTGAGAGCCGCGGCTGTGACATCTTGGTCTGCGTCGTCAAAGGTGGAGTTTGGCAGGGGCAGGCTACGTATGGTGAAGGAGAGGGTTTTCCCATTGGGTGACGGGTCGATTGGGAATATACGTTGGAGGTCTTCGCAAATGCGTCGGCGTTGGGCGGTTATGGCTTCAATTTGTTGCGTGTGAAGTATTAGAGTTTCGGCGTGTGTCTCGCGCTGAGATGGTAGCTCGGTGGAGAGCATGGACTGTTGTTCACGGCCTAGACGCATCTTTTCTTTCCGCTGCTCTATGCTGGCTTGCAACTCGTCGCGACGGCGGCGGGCGGCTACTACCCGACGCTTTTCAGCGATTACAGCAGACTCGACTGTTTTGAGGATCTCCTCAGTTTCGGGAACGCGCTCGACTGCACTTATTGCCTCTTTGTTGGACTCTAGGATGTGTTCAATCTCATCGGCAATACGGTCTCGTGTTGCGATTGCGTCTTGTATGCAGTCGTCCAAGGTCGAGAGGCGCATGAGAGCATCGTAGGAAGAGGACGTGAGAACGCGACCTTCTGGGTGCTCCCTCGGGGGTGCTAGTGCTTCTTGACGCACCCTCTCCTGTACTGGTAGATCCGTAAAGCTCGTATAAATTCCATCGGTCATGTGGAATAGTACACAGTTCTGCGGCAGTGGGTGCCTGAACCTCCCAAGTGTCTTTCCAATGAACTGAAGTGACCGGAACCGCACCGTATAGTCCATGAGATACTGCCACTCCGTCATCGTCTCAGTCTTTGCCCAGAGTCTTACAGTGAGCCTGTCAAGACGCGTGACCCCCGGCCCATATGCGCTCAGGTCGAAGAACTTGAAGTTTGGATTCATGGCCTTCTCTGCGACCTCGGAGACATAAATGGGATCTTCCTGCTCCTCCACATGTAGGGTGAAGAACGTATCTGCCATGCGCCCAGCGGTAATGTCTTCGAGTTTCTTCTGGCGGGTCAATGGGCTGGCATTGGTCCACTCGATTGTTGTCCGCCTTTTCAATCCCTTGCCGAAGCCCGGCCTGGTAGGTTTCGTAGGCGTCGTCGGCTCGCGCAAGCTGCCATTCTGCCGCGTGGCTTCTGGCGAAGACTTGAGATCACTCGAGGACCGCGAGTGCGATAGACCTTTGCTTTCGCGCAAGGCGAGCGCTTTGGTTGGTGACTTCAGCGTACTGGGAATAGCTTCATCGTCGAATGTCTTCCCTCGCGACCTCAAGGGGTTGGCCGTAAGCGTTAGGTTGCGGATGGTGATGCCTTGAAGGTGCCTGAGCTTGCGATTCTACTGGACGTCAGCTGGAGCGAGAGCCGACCACCGCAGAACACACATATGGGAGCAGCCAGGGTCGCTCGCGTGGTGGAGGAGCATCGAGCTGGCCATCGGCGTGGGCCAGAGCCTCCTGTGCCGCCATGGTTACGTAGCTCGTCTTTGGGGGCCCGGTGGGAGGCTGCAGACTGCGGTAGCGGTGCACTTCATCGAGGCATACTGGAGAGAATGGAGAGGCGCAAGACAAGACCTCGCGCCACACGTCATGTTACAACAGAGTGCTGTTGAGAAGGGAAGCCTGCGAGGAGGCCGTCGTATTGGAGCCAGCGGAGGTGCTGTTGCTCCGCCGCGGTCCGTGCGTCGTGACTTCCGCATCTTTTGCATCCCATCACGACGCCCGCGACTGCGCGATTGGCACCCCCACCAACCCCGTCGCCATGCCTCGCTCCCTCGCCCGCCTGCGGTACAGGACCCCGCTCAAGGCGCTCAAGTTCCCTACCATCGCACGGCGGCCGGAGCTGGACGCGACAGTGGCAAAGTATGTCGAGCGCCAGTCCCAACCACAACTTCTCCGGCTGCAGACGGTGGTGAATGCCAAGGCGAAACGGCAGGCTACCGGCGTCGATGTGCCGGAGCCATGGAGGCCGTATACTCTGCGGGATGTGGTGGACCCGAAGAAGTTGGCAAAGCATGGGCAGATCATCTACGTCTTCAGGAACACCAAGACCAACCAGATCATCTACTCGCTGCAGGAATTGCTGGATGTATGTTGTCACTTGCTGATGGGAAGAACGGATTGGCAAATACTAATGAAATGACCAGGACCACCATCTGGATCAAATCCCTTTCATTGGGAAACACTCGAAGCCACCCACACTCCGCCCCGACGAATGGCAACCACACTGCGTTGTTACCTTCCCCACTTCCTACCAGGGCCTTAGCGCCTACCGCAGACTTCGTGAGTTCCGAAAGCTGCACGAGCTGGCCTGGGAGAAGACGAATCCAGAGTACAAGCGGCTTGATATCAAGACGCGCATCACGAAGATCATGGACCAGCGAGCAAACTTCAGCGCTGATCTTGCAGAAGTATTGCGGATGCAGGAAGACTATGGAAACAAGATGAAACAAGAACGTGAAGAGCTGGACCAGAAGGCCGAGGCATACTTGGAGAAGCGGTGGAAGGAGATCGACGACATAGCAAAGGCAGCAAAGGAGAAAGAGAAGGTAACCGACAGCATCAAATGGTTGGAAGGCCAAGTTCGTTCCATGAACCTTAAACTTCGCATGAAGCACAATCAAAAAGAGGACGTTCAAAAGAGCCTCAAGGCTACCAAAGAAAGCCTCGAAACACGTCTCCGCAAAGTCAAGTACGCTGTTCGAAAAACACAAGAACTCAAGGACACACGCACCAATCTCACTACCCTTGCAGTACCTGCAAACGAAGCTGGAGCGGAGGAGAAGCTGGAGAGATTGCGCTCTGAAGCGGAAATCTTGGAAAACACCATCAAGAAACCAGATCCGCGACGGAACTCCGAGGACCAAGTGACTGATCGCGAACGCCTAGCCACACTGAAAGCCGAAATCGCAACCCTAAAGCAAGCTTTTAAAGCAAAGAAATACCTCGCCTCCCACGGAGACACTGCTAGACTCTCTATACTCCCCAAATACTTCACCTCCAAGACCTCTACTCCAATTTTCACACTCTCCAACGTTGACGTTGCGTGGGCCGATATGCAAGACGCACTTTACGCCAGAGGACAGTGGCCAGACACTATTGCGCACCAGGTCCTTGAAGTCAACGGTACGAGGGGCCAGGTCAGTTTGCTGAATGCAGAGGAGTATGGCATCGAGGTCAAGAACGAGGCTAACAGTATTATTGCTGCACTGGAGGAGGAGAAAAGGCTTGCGGATGAGCAAGGGAAGGCGATTAGAATTGAGAGGCGGAGGGAGACTGCTACAGCGTAGGTAGTGAACGAGGCGCTGTAGGGCAGGGCTTTGGCGAGTGGCTGCATATGTATATTATGTATGAATGAAAGGCTATCTATTTGCTTTTGCAACATTTCCAGTTGCAGCGTTGTGGGTGTCCTCTTTTTTGCTGCTCGCGTTGCCTGTGAGAGAAGTTTGTGGATTAAGTAGGCCATTGTGGGCTAACAACGTATGTAAGTTCAAAATGATGTGCTGTCATGTAAAGGAGGCAGGGGGTAGGTCCATCTTTTGTCGAAGATGTATTAAGCGCTTGCGATAGGAGAGTTCGATCCGGATTTTGCTTGTGAACACATGTCATAGTACCGTCAGCCTGCCGCACAACACATTATCGAGCACAACTACATCAGAACCACAATGGCATCTGCATGCGTGAAAATTGCCACTATAGTTCGTCCCTCTCTTCGCGGGAAATACTCTTGCCCTTGAACGCCTCTCCCTCTTTCGCTACCCGTCGTAATCGAAAGACTTTTGCAGCATGCCTCTGCACCATGCTCCTGAGATCACCACCAGCCTTGACGACCCCAATCTTCTCGCCGAACAGTCTTGCATCTCCTCCCGCCAATCCCTCTGAGTACGGGATCTCAGTAGCATTGTACCAATTAGCCTTCTTCAATATAGCCACCCTCTCACTCGCCTCTCCGGCTGCCAGCAACGCCTCCGCAGTCGCAACCGGCATACGATTCGCCCAGAGGTCATTCACCTCCCAATCATATTGCACATGCGGTGCCGACCCACCAGGACCAAAAGGAATAAAGATCTCCGCAAGCGAAACACTCATCTCTGCATTCTGACCCCCAGCATTCAGCAGAATAACAACCTGATCCCCATTCTGCAGCTGTCCAGCCCAGACATGCGTCTCGCCAACCCCCCACTCATCCTTTGCTACACCGTGCGTATCCCGCCTCACACGCGTAACACTCCGTCCATGCGGATCCTGACTCAACGCAATAATCGCCGGATTATTGATAATCGACAACGCCTCTGCGGACATACTTCTCAAATCATTACCCAAGAAAAGCGGCGACTTGATCGCAGCCCAAAGCGCGAAATGCGCCTTGTATTCTTCGTCGGTCATGCCGCCTTGACCGACTTCGAGCATGTCGAGATCGGACCAGCCACCAGGGATACTGCGGTCAGCAAAGGGGGCGACTTTGTTGAGGATGAAGAGAACGGAACAGTGGGTTCCTGGTGCGACGCAGTTTACGTCTCCGGGGGTGAGGGTGTTGCAGCCGCAGAGGTCGTCAGGTCGTGTGAAAGAGTCGTAGATATCGCCTGTTATGCGCCATGAGTTTGAGATTGACATTCCCCACTATTTTGCAACTATTAGTAACTTAAAATTAAGGAGATGGAGCCTCTTGGGCTGGTGTTGAGGGTGGGACCTACGGTGTGCACGAGGTCTTCTCCCCAATTACAGAGATTGAGAAGAATATTCCGCCCTGTGGCTTTCAGTGCGTCTGACATGGCCTTGAAGCGATTGAATGACGCTGTGGGAGTTCCAACACGACCCATATGATAACAACTATCATACTTCAACATGTCAACTCCCCAATCCGCAAAGCTCTTCGCATCAACAATTTCGTGATCAAGCGACCCCTCTGTCCTACATTAGCACTTGACTCTTCCGGCCTAAACTAAACTACACATACCGAATCTCGCACAAGTCATCTCCCCCGCGCTACTATACATGCCATACTTGAGCCCCTGCCCATGCAAATGCTCGGAAATCGACTTCAACCCATTGGGAAACTTGTTAAGATCTAATTGCAATTTGCCAGCCTCATCACGGCCTTTGGGGTCTTGCCAGCAGTCGTCTAGGACGACGTATTGGTAGCCTAGATCTCGGAGGCCGAGGCTTACGAGTTGTGCTGAGGTGGTGAGGAGGAGGGATTCTGAGACGTCGCAGCCGAAGCTGTTCCAGTTGTTCTGGGGGGATGTTAAGTAAAGTCTTTGTTTGTTAGATTTGGGCATTTGGATGAACTCACCCAGCCCATTGGAGGTGTGATGGCGAGACCATTGTTGATGGCGGTTGCGGTGCTTAGGAGCGCGGCTGTGGCGATGATGGTGTTGTGGAAGGACGTCATAATGTGAACCCACGCCTAACAGCGGATGAGATGGTGGGATCGACCTTCAGAGAACTCCCGGTCGTCTCGAACCTTTTGATGCTTCGCATCTGAAGTTGGTGGGGTGCATTTCTCTGCCAAGTGTACCCATAGTATGCGCCTTGGTGATCCACTGTTCTCCACGCCTGGTGGGAAACGTAGGAATACGTTTTCCGCCGCTAGTTTGGCCCCCGCCATGAGGGCACCCGTGGACTCCACCCCAGAGCACATTCTCCACACCTTGGCGTAACTGCTCCTTCACACAGACATGCCAGAGTAACATGACAACGGGGACTGCTTGCTCAACGCTAGCAGCGCTTCGTACTCTGGATCGTTGTCCCTCGGCTCATGCTCCATGTGCGGTGCAAATTGGACCAGAAATCGCAAAAGCCACCGATCCAGAACGAAGCTTGTCTCCTTGCTTCGGAGACAGGTTTGATGGAATGCGCGCAGACGACTCATTGCGCCGTCGACACTTGGCCAATAAGTGCGCAACCGCAGAAGGATCCCAAAGTTGCGCTCGAGTCTCGTTTTGGAGATTCTGATTTGGCGTTCGTTGCCTGAGAAAAGCAGGGTATGTATCTGGACTGTCGACGCGATTACGAGGATGTGAGAAACCGCAGAGTACATGACGTCGCTTCCAGGTGTGGCATTGGAAAGGTATACGAGCGAGCAGAGTCTTGCAGCATGCTGCTTGCACGCCTCAGCATAACGTGTCAGATTTGTTGGCGAATCCAAAGCACTGGACAAGAATTGGTAGTTGAGTAATTGACCGTAATGGTAGTATCCGAGGTAGACTGCGACAAACATACGGCCCAAGCCTTGTGATGCGAAGTAGAGGAAATTTTCTGGTGTATCGCGCATATGTTGAGGCAGGTTCTCCAACCAAACATCCAGATCCTGCGAGAGCTCGCGAACACCCATCTCCAGGACTGCACCTTCGAGGTGCTCTGAGACACATGCTCGATTGAACTCTATGATCTTCGCCAGTATCCTATTCAGTTTGATCATCTCAGCCAATAGTGGGGAGGTTGGAACGTCAGGTTCATGCGTCAAGATCGATCCAAACCCAGTGCTCATCGAGCGAAATGGAATCTCGTCAATGGGAAACGGAACGGTAATGTCCATTGGCATGATACGTGCAAGTTTGACGGCCGTGGAGGACCAGACGTCAACCATGCAAAGCGTCCACCAGATTCGAATGTTGAGTTCACGCTCGAGGAGACTGGCAACGGGACGGTTTGGCAGGTCGAGAGCTAAGCACATACGCCCACCAATGCTGTAGTACATGTTCTCCACATCTGTTTCGCCATTAGCCGCCGCATATGCCCCTAATAATACGCAAGCCTGGACCGTGGTAGGGGATATATCGCGAATGTTGAATAACTTCTCGCTCGCCTCTCGGTAGACTGCACCTCGATCCCTTGGATCTGTGCCCGTGAAGTGTTCATCAGATGAGAAGCGGGAGGAAAGAGCAAAGATGGCGAACAAGATGATGGCCGAGACTTTCTCGCTTTGTACCAACTCGACGAACGATTGGCGATGATACATCGAGTGGAATTGGTCGTGGATGTATTCAAAGTACAACGCTACCAGCTCCAACCTCAACTGTATGCAGGGAAGCTGCTGATGAGGCTGCGCAGCGATTGCTCCATTACTCGGATGAGCCTGCTGAATGGCAGCGACTTCCTGGATCCTCGCTTGTCGTTTGGCGTAATATCCTCCTTCGGGCGGTCCTTGTACACATTTGATGCCGTGCGACAAGCAGTAGTGGCATGTCATCGATGGGTCCTCTTGAGGATAAGTGCATCTCCGACGACGAGCTCTCGAACCCGATCAGCTGGAACGCAGTTGCGGGAGAGCGGCTGTGTAGATACTTACCGGCAGATATTGCATGCAGAAGGTTTGCGCATACCGTCTGGGATGACGGAAAGCTCAAGACAGTTTCCAGGGTGAAGGGCGGGAAACTGGTCGTTCTCTAAGGGCAGGAGGCGGAAAAGTCGTTGCACGAGCTAACAACAGCCGACTCGCGTGAACCTCGGGCCACACCAACCCCAGAAGTAGAACCCAGGGAAGGAATCCAATCCGCCACTGCGGAAAACCTGACAACTAACCTAGCGGCGGCATACGAGCGGAAAAGTCTCTCACAATCAAGCGCTGGGCAAAATCAGGGTGAGATCCACTTCGCGACGTGCTTTCATTGGATGGTTGGTCTTCTTGGATGATCCCTTGTATCCCCATGGGCAGCTTTAAAAACGCTCCTCCATATCTTTCCCCGCAACTTAATCGAGACTTGCCCAGCTTTGGTCGTTGCCGACGCCTTGGTTCCTTCTCGTGGCCCGGCCGTTGTGCCACGAGAGCGTTGCCGCGGTTTGGATCGTTGACTCCTCAATACGAATATGTATATAGTCACCAGCACCTTCATCATACATCGCTCCCATACCTCTCTCCAGGATTCTCGACGGAGACCATCACGAAACTCCCACCATGACCTCGACGATGAAAGCTGAGGGCCATGTAGCTGAGCGCGTTGCGTCGGCGCCTGTTCACTATGCTGCCGATGATACGAACACGGCCATCGACAACGAACACAACATGACAGTCAGGCAATCAATACGGTTCTGGTGGAAGGCCATCGTGTTCTCCTTTGTCATTTCGCTTTGCGTAGTCATGGAGGGATACGACACAAGTCTGATGAACAAGTTTTTCGCGTTCACGCCCTTCAAGAACCGGTTCGGGGATGGAGTCGATGCCGAGGGCAACCCCCTTGTATCATCGCGATGGCAGACTATTATCCTGAACGGCACACAGGTATGTAAATCCGCAGCAAGGTCACCATTTGCGGGGTGCTGACGAGCGATAGGTGGGCTGTATCCTAGGACTGATCATCAACGGCTACGTTACTGAGTGGATCGGATACAAAAGGACCATGATTGGAAGCATGGTGCTCATGACTGGCGCGATTTTTATTCCGTTTTTCTCGAGCAGCTTGGAGATGTTCCTCGTCGGGGGTATCATACAGGGTTTACCATGGGGTGTTTTCCAGACACTTGCCATTTCCTACGCCGCGGACCTTTGCCCCATGCACCTCAGAGGTGAATTCATATGACAACTGATGACTCGTGTTCGCACAACTGATGAAATTACAGGTTACATGACGTCCTGGATCAACATGTGCTGGGTCATTGGAGGTCTTCTGTCTACTGGCATTCTGACCGGACTGATGAAGAACACATCGCAATGGGGATACCGCATTCCATTCGCTCTACAGTGGATCTGGCCGATTCCAATCATCCTAGCTACACTGCTTGCTCCAGAATCCCCCTGGTGGTTGGTCCGACAAGGCCGCGTTGAAGACGCAAAAGCAGCGATACGCAAAATCACCACCCCTACTGAGGGAGTGGAATTTGACCTGGATGCACATCTCGAAATGATGGTTGTAACCAACGAATACGAAAGGGAAGTCAGCGCTGGTAGTAACTACTGGCATCTGTTCAAAGGCAGCGATCTACACCGCACAGAGGTCTCCGCTATGGCTTTCATTACACAAGCGCTTTGCGGAGTTCCTTTCATGGGATTTGGGACCCAATTCATGCAGGGTGTTGGGTTGAGCCAGGACGATTCCTTCCACCTCACTGTAGGACAGGATTGCTTGGGGTTGGTCGGATGTATCATTGCATGGTGGATCATGACGCGATTTGGTCGACGGCCCATCTACCTCACAGGTCTTTGCGCGATCTTCATTATCCTTCTGATCGTTGGTTTCATTGGACTTGCACCTCCGACAAACAAGAGCGCAAGTTTGGCAGGTGGTGTGTTGATCATCCTTATGATCTTCTGCTTCCAGGTATGTTGCGAACGGCGCTAGGGTTGGACAGTGCAGAGTCAACTAACCTCAACAGCTCTCTCTCGGCCCAATCTGCTACTCCCTCGCTGCCGAGATCCCCTCATCGCGCCTACGAGTCAAGACCGTCGCTCTCTCCCGCGCTTCCTACAACTCGATCGTCTTCATCACGAACACCATCATGCCCAAGATGGTCGGCAAGAACGACTGGAACTGGGGTGCAAAAGGCGGATTCTTCTGGGCTGGCATTGCTCTTCTCTTCATCGCGTGGGGCTACTTCCGCCTACCTGAGCCAAAGGGCTTTACATATTCTGAACTAGATGTGCTGTTCGAGCACAAGGTTTCCGCACGCAAATTTACCCGCGAAACGGCGGATTTATTCAAGCCGGCGTTAGCTGATGTGGCTATGCAGTATGAGAAGCAGGGAAATGTTGAGCGCGTGGAGTCGCGTGTATAGACTCATGGCCATTCTATAATTGACCAATTAGCAATCAAGGTCGAGGTGCAAGCACCATTCCACGGAAGCAGTCCTTAGTCACTACAAATTCGAACTATAAAAGTGCATTAACGATACAGCTAGCCGCGTTACATGATTCTTCAATTGGCGCATCGAAACTGAATACTCCCTTTGGATCGTACTTCTTCAGCGCTCAAGACGATATTGCCGCCACGTCTCATAACCGTACCAGCTTTTCGGTCAGCCCGTCCCGTAAGCAGAGCTGGCATACTTGTGAAGCTCTTCGCTCCCAGCACCCACTCGAATCATTCTATCAGTGGCATCTGTGGCCTTGAAAGTCTGACGAAAAATAATCATGACCCCAGTAAGGATGCGATATTCTTGTCACGAAGGCCAACCGCAGCCGCAGCACAGTCTTCGCACAGGAATATTGAATTGTTCTATGTCGATTCAATTCGTGTGACTGCTCGCCATAAGCCACCTTCTGCGCAGTTGGTTGTCAGACTTTGTGTAGACGAAGAACCGCAAATTGTTGAAACCAAAGTCCTGGCATGACGGAGATTTTAATGCAATTCCCGTCCATCTAGAAAGATTTTGATAGATACCTGGTTTCAGGGAGATGATTATGGGTTTGAGGTCATGAAAGGGTTTCGTGTACTTTGAATCGAGCTTAGACGATCCTGAATTCCTGGATGATAATGAATAGGCGCACTGGACTTATGTGCATACCTCTGGTGCTACAGCATAGACGTCTGCGAAGCATGGGATTTTGGAGAAGGAGCAGAACGATTCTATATTGTAGGTTCTGAAAGAAGCCTTAAGAAAAAGTACAGAACTCCTGCCACAGGAGACATTCATCTCCATATCGAAGCGCTTGCTTGCACATGAAAGGCTAAGGAAAGATCCCAAGTCTAATTCTCCATTATTTAGCTTACAGAATAGGTTCGATATTTACATAAAACCCTTTTATCTATTGGGGATATGAGTTCCTGGACTGATATTCGTCACTCTGAGTTTTGAGATGTCAACCACTCGAGTCCACGAGCCCTCCCTCAGAAATTGTGTGCGGATAGGCCGGAGGAAAGTGTATGAGTACGTCATTATACAACATGATGTTTACATCCTATTTGTGCAAATCTACATAACCTGGATTGAGGACTAAGCAGATCCTGATTGTACATAGAACTAAGCTCTACCCATCATAACAACAATAAGCCCCACTGTAAAACTGAACCTGTGGTGCATCTGTTTACTCATGCATGCTTACTATCCTGTATGTAGAATATTTAATTGCTTGCTTGACAATCCAAGGGCGGATCGTACATTCATGCAAAATGATCGACACGCACGTACCAGCTAGACGCCCACGAGTCGGACCGGCACGCATCGCACTGCCGCATATTCTGTTGTCATCTCAATCAGCACGCTTCAAGCCTAATTAGAGATATGTGCATGCTTTCAATTATGCAAGAACCAGTATTGATTAGCGATGTAATTGGGTAGCACAGATTCTACAACATTGCAGAGGTAGAAATTTGCATGCACAGCCAAATCGTGACATACAACTCCCTTGCGTTTGGAAGTATATGTCTATTGAAGGGCAACAGTCTCTCCCAGGCACGTTCATGGGCGTGTGCGGGTTAATTAACTTCCGTCTAACTAAGCTCTCTCGTGCACATCTTTCTAGATTGACTTGAAACAAGTTGAAGACTAACGTAGATCGGTGCGCTCATTGACGACATCCAGGCTCTGCAGCAACCTATCATGGTGCTAGGAATATTGAGCTGGAGAATCGATTGTAAACTGCGATGGTTCGGAATGAATCGAAGCTGGTGCTACGTACCCACACCTAGGTAGTCTTGTTGTGTACAATTTTGAGAGCATTAGGTCCTATTCCATGTTCAGCCAACCAAATCTGCCTGTCCTGTAGCTGAATATACATGGATATCAACATAAACAGCATATAAACAACATTGTCAAAGAGTATTCCAGTGTTGTGTCGGTGATACAAAAGAAATGGTTTGGCAATTAGTATAGTCTTCCCAAAGGCAACTGGAACGAAGACCACTGAGGTCACAGATTGCTCCATTTGCCCTAAGAGTCCCTCTGTTATGAGAGGATATACGCACGTCGGGTCCACTGTATTCGCCATCAATTCCATAAGTCGCCGAGATTAACAAGAATCCACCTGGGCACACATGCTGATCTCTGAAACAGATCGCTCTATCCATCGCTCAAGAATGCAGCGAGCCATTGCGACATTAATCGAAGAGTTGCTAACCTCGACGCCGTATATAAAGACAGCTCAAAACGTTCTACAATTCTATCGTTCATCTTCTACACCTCTGCTTGACAAACACGTGGCCAACAAAAGTTCTGCTACATTCCCTAACCATGGTCTCTTTCCACAAGATCCTATTGAGCTCTATGGCTCTCGCTTCACCCATTACAGCACAGATCACGCCAGATCAGGTCTTCTCCCACATTCAGACGCTCAATCCAGTCCAGGCGCCAACCAACGTCAAGCCGCTCAATCCTGACCAGTTGGTCACCAACATCAAGACACTCACTCAAAAGAGTCAGTCGCTCCTAGCGCCAGCCCAGAACATCAGCATCGCCAATCTCTCGTTGCCGGCCGTCGGCGAAGGAAGTCTTCCCGCCATAATTAATGGTTTCCTTGACATCGTGTCCACGGCGACGACAGCTATTGCACAGCTGTCAGGCATGCCACCCGTTTTGCCTGGAGAAGAGAGTGATGATATCTTTGATGCGTTCCGTGAGGTAATTTGCTTGTCTGTGATACCGGCAGAGAATCCACTAACAAGACCGCAGTTTGTCCGCGTACATCAAGAGCTCTTGAACATTATGCTTGGCAAATCTGGGTTGTTCAACGCTGTCCCTGTTATCGGCGCACCTGTAGCAGCAGTACTCAGGCAGATTGAGAACGTCGTTGATGTGAGTGGCCTCAGGTGATGTTGTTTCCACTGTATTAGAACTCATGCATGTCACAGACTATTGCCGCCGGCCTGATCAACGCGGTGGAATCTCGAGCTTCGGATTTGCAGGCTCAAGCTCAAGCCCTGAGAGGCACACTTGATGAGGCCATTAAAGTATTCTCGGGTCTCTCGGCTCCACTCGCCAAGCGATCAATGAGATTCGCTCGCCGTGAGGTTGCTCCTGTCGCGTAGACAAGATCCGACTCAATATCTGAATTACTTTCGGCGCCAGGGGATGTTTGAGAGGGAGGTATGTCCAACAGAAAAGCGATGGTTCCGTGTGTCGGTGTGACACTGAGTCAATTTTTGGTGTCTGGTCACTGATTAGACTATTCAACATAGTTCTTAGACACGATCTAAAGTAAATGCACCTACTTCGACGCAGTATAATGAAACTGTTTCCTTACTTTGCACTCAACAATGATCATGGATATATTCTTAGACATCTGAAGACACCGAGAGCATATTCCATTGGATGACAGGCTTAACAGCACAAATATTTACAGTTTTTTGAGTAGCTATGATTGGATTGACAACTTTCAGAAGCAGTCAGGATAGAGTGTCAGCGCTCCATGGAAAACATAATTTGCAAAATAAATTCTGAGGTTACTGCATCACAGGCAGTTCGAAAATAAATGCAGCAGCTCAGAATGTGTTGGCTGACTATCTTTGACTACAGTCCTAAAGTCTTCTGTGCTACGCGAAGTATGATTGGTTTTGCGTGAACAATTGACCTCCTCTATTCGTTGAACATCAGCCCTGCGACCTCCTCAAACCAAACCTCAGGATCCTCATCCTCTATATCAATCCAGGCACCGTCCTTGAATGCAGTATCATCAAACTCAATGTGCTCTTCAAGTGCTGTGACGTCGGATAGGAAATCGATCTTATCGTAGAAAGGCCAGCCAGGCTCGGTTGCGTTTGTGTCAGCGCCCCACGTAAGCGGCAAGAAAGTGCAGTCTGCAACATCACCGTTGGTAACCGTGTACTTGAGATCAGGTGATCTTAGTGGTTTAATTCCCTTCTCGACATCTTCTACAGGGTAGATCTTGGCTGAGGTTGCATCAGAGTAGGTGCAGACAACTGGTAAGAACATTTCATCCTTGTCAAACGCGGCAAGCACGGATGCATCCTCATTTGTCTCGTAATAGAATGGCGCAAGAATGTTGCACAGTATTTGACAGCGGGAGGTACATTACGCATGAGTCTGTGCAGGAAAAGTTGCATCATGACAGCAGTGTCGGTTACTTCCTGGGCATACGCTGCGCGAACACGACGAACACGGATTCCGCTGCAGTATTGCCATAGTAGTAAAAAAGACCACCGTTGAGATCTGAAAGGATCGCGTCCTCAAAACCTCCCCAAAGCGAGGTACATCATGGAAGCGTTTGCGGCTAGGTCGCTTCAAAGGGGTCCCATCAGGAAGAATAATCCCAGCAACTTCGGAGAGGTTTTCATACTCAATCTTAGGCTCAGCGCGTACTTTCTCTTTGACTCATCCCTTCTGATGCTGGGGTAATACTGGGATCCGTCCAGACCGAGGTAATTTACTGGTAGTAAGGTGGGCGGCTGCTCCTTGAATGGTTCGTTGTATAGTTGAAGCATTGCGCCCAAACTCCTCTGCGAGCTCGCGCGCGCTATAGCTAGCCTTAGCCTTCGCAACAATTTGTAAGCGCTATCCAGATGTTAGGGTTGGCTTTTTGCGAGAATTTCTATCTATTTCTGAAAGGATACAGCGTTGGGATGGCATAGTAATGTAGGTTTGAAGTTAGACGCGTCGTTCTGTGTTGTGTTGTTGGAGTGCTTGGCATGCAAAACTTTGGAACTACATAGTACAGTATAATCGCACGACTATCGGCACCATATGGTCTATGCACAAGGTGTCTTATTAATCGCGAGCTATCGCATTCTATTATGAACACATTTGAGCTTCTGAGTAAGTTTCAGAGGCATAATGATCTCTCGCTTAAGAGAAAAATTTGGCATCTGGGCTAAAAGGGGTCCGGATAAGAGCTTGGTTAGCTTGTATCTTTCTCCACAATGGCTAACTACCTAGTCCCAATACCCACTAACAAGCATGGTTCGCCTACACACCTCCCGTCAAAGGAACAGGCGATTCCATTGCAATCCGTGGTGTCCCTGAAGTGATAAGCGACTGTAGGCCATTTTTAAGCTACGGCATTGTTTGCTTATCTGCCGAAGGGAACTGATCGTGTTGTGTTTAGCCCTTGCCCCATCGTTGGCGCCACTAGAGACAATGTAGCCCAGGAGCCGCTGAGATGTGTCTATAACACTGCATCTTGGCTCCGACTTGAATTATTCCCGTCTCTACTAGTAGCCATTTCTGCGTCCTAGTTGACATTGTTAGAAATTCTAGCCCTTCGCATCAGGTGTCACTTTCACTCCTTCAACGTAGCTTCACAGCAGTGTATCGCATGTTGCACCCCACCTTGCTTCTCTTGTATTCATAGCACATAACCTCGGGAAAGTAGCAGAAAATCCCCAAACATTGCGAAAAAACCCTGCTCTTGAAACCGTCTGAGAACATGAGTTTGCTCTTAGACGTGGAGAAGACTGTTGTGGGTTCCCAATCGCAAGGACAAAGAGCAACCTACTGCGACGATGGTGCCGCAGTAGCTGGTGAATTTTTTGCACTTGTCGATGGCACGCTTGGGAAGTTGCACCAGTTCGCGGGTACATTCGGTGTCGAGCAACGAGGCGTTGAACTGGTGCCAGATAATGAGCGGACGCATATAGGCTTCAAATCCTATCCGAACGTAGCCATTACAGCTTTTATCATAAGAGCCCGTTTAACAATTGGCAACCGCCTACTTACGATCTGCCAGTGGTTTTCTGCGAACTTTGTGGTCAGCTCCTTCGCGTTGGGGCTCCTTCGGATAGAAACCTTCCATCCTGACTTTGCTGACGCGATTGTGACCTGTCTCTTTTTTAAGCTATTGGCTTTTTTTTAAGCTATTGGGTACCATACCATTGTACTTCTTCTCATCGTTTGGTGCCGAATTTGGCCTGCGTCAGATAGTTCTGTCAAGATTATAGTTCGGCTGGTGGGGCGTGAAGCTCATCGCAACCTTCAACATCGTAGCCTGCCTTGGTTGGAGCATTGTAAACTCTATTGATGGCGCAAAATTGCTCTAGGCCGTGAACAACAATGTTCCTGGCTATGCTGGTATCATCATCATCGCGGTGGCAACATTTTTGAACACCATGTTTGGCTACAAAGTCGTTCATGCCTAAGAAAATTGGTCTTGGTTTCTCACTTTCATCATCTTTCTCATCACTCTTGGCGTCTTCGCGCATAGTAGTGGAGACTCATTCAATGTACTAAAGTCCGTGGGCGTTGGTACCTTTGAAATGGGAGGCGTGCTCTCATTTGGTGCCACGATCTTTGGCTTCGCGACAGGCTGGGCACCATACGCAGCCGCCTATAACGTATATCAACCGAGCTCGAATAGCAAGCGCAAGATCTCCGCCTGGAGCTATGCCGGTTTGTCCACCGCTCTATGTTTTACGGAATCTCTTGGTATCGCTGTGATGAATGCCATCACCATCGATGATGGTAACAACAAGTATCAGCACAGCCTAGAGTCGTCTTGCACAGGGGGCCTCGTAGGAGCTGTTCTCTTCGAGCCACTCGGCGCATTCGGCAAATTTTACGTTGTCGTCCTTGCGCTTTCGATCGTAGCGCACAACTGTCCAAACATCTACTCTTTCGCACTTAGCGTCCAAGTCTTTGGCAAATGGACCCAAGCAATCCCTCGGTTTATCTGGACTGATGTTAGGACTGCCATGTATATTACCATTTACATTCGTGGCTAGTCGGACTTCTTTACTGTCTTGGACAACTTCATGGTGTTCATAGGGTGTTGGCTTGCCCTTTACGAAGGCATTCCTCTCACTGAGCATTTCATTTTTCGCCGCGGCTTCGGCGGCGACCAGAGATATACAAATCAGCCAGATAAGCTACCTCTTGGGTTTGCAGCGATAACATCGTCTTGCTGTGATATTGCTGTCATGATTTGTGGCATCAAACAACCGTGGTTCGTAGGTCGTATCGTGAGACACGCTGGTAAGGCACCGTTTGGCGGTGATGTAGGTTTCAGCTCGCGTTTGCATTTACTACAATAAGCAATTTTCTTCTAAGACAAGCAGAGCCCACGCACATTAACAGGTAGTTATACTAGTAGATAGACTAAAGAAAGGCATCTAAGTTACTTCGTAATGTCAATAAACTACTACTACTTTGATGCAGTGTTAAGGGTTGCAGCACGACGTCCCCGCATGTGCATGCAAGCTAACACTGCAGCCACGCAAGGAAGAACGCAAACTGTTACCAAAGGATGATCCACGAACCACAACACCGTGGCCACGTCAGACCCATGCCATGTCCCTCCTGGTGAGTGGCCAAAAAATGTATACTCTTCAGAATAAAAAATGCGCGGAAGGACGAAAAAGGTATCGTGACCTTCGGTGGTTTAAGCAATCAGCACAGTCTGTTAAGTGGCAACTGGATACACAAGTGGTACTTACGAGACTCATTTTTCGGGAAATTTGTTGTATGTCTTGAGTTGACTGAGTGCGTAAGCCATTCTTGGAGAATATTGCTTGTAAACAGTGGTCCTGTTGTGCGATAAATAGTGATGTAAGGAAATATCCAGTTGTGATTGTATGGTATGAGCTGTTGCGTCATTCTCTTTAGAACAGGGTGCCTGGTCGTGGATGCCATCAAGTCGTTATTCACACCCATTGGCGATGCTTTCGGGAACCAAGCGGGGAAGTCGAGTAACGGATCTAAAGAGCGTCGACATGCGATGTCTAGATCCATGTAAATACCACCGAAGTGGTAAAGCACGAAATATTTTAAGGCATCAACTTTCTGGATAGGATATGTGTATCCGTCAAATGTTGGAAGAAACCATGTATACTCTTTCTCAAGGAACTCCCGGCCACCTGTTGAATTCCAGACGCGAATCTCGTAGTCGGGATTGTATCTTTGACAAAGTTGGGGTGCTTGCGAGCCATCTGAGGGCATCGTCGTCGTGTGTTCACGACTGGGGTAAAGGTCCTTAAACCAAATGTAGTGGATCCTCCGAGGGATTATGCTCTTTGGAAAGGCCGATGGATAGTCGAATTCGGTTGGCTGCGCTCCGTGGATCACCGAATCCTTGAGAGCCTTCGCGTAATCAAGGGGGAAATCCTCGAATGTGATCTCCAGGTCATCCAAAACTCTCTCGAACATGCACTGTTTTGCGATATAATAGAAGGCATAGAGTAAAGAGAATGAAGCAAGAATTCTGCTCAGGAGTTGGCGCCGCAACATACTTGAACAGCGATCAATGGTTGCTTTAATGAGTGGGGGATTCAAAAAGAGTACGAAGGAGATATTTATAGTGTTACATTTCACCCCCCTAAAGGGCCGTTGATTGTTGCTGTAGTGTGGGAAGTGGGACAGCTCTAGCAGTATACAATTGCAAGGTAGTAGAGTGCTTTGCATAGTTAATTATCCCTGCGGATCTACAATACAATCTCGTGTTCGCTGAATTTTGGGCTTCATTACCGTGACAGAAAGCCCGGAGTTCCACCACCCCAGCGATAAGAACGTCTCAAGGAATGATATGAACATTAGCAGAGTACCTAGAATTGCGGCGCAGCATCATCCGTGCCCTAAATGCTATGTAAATGCGTGTTTCATCGTGCTTACCTTTAAGAGGGGAAGCTAAGCCTACTTAGAGCGTAACACAAACTTAGGTCTACTATAGTTAGCACGTGTTATAAGGGGTAGTACTTAGAGAAAGTTAGTAGAATACTTTAATATAAACTATACGTATATAGCTATACCTATAGTATAGTAGCTCTGCTATTCGAAAGGGTATTTTATTATAATCTAACCTTATTAGTATACTAGATAGTAAAAGTACGCTAACCCTATAGGCAGGATGTATTATAGTAGAGGACACCACGTGGTAGCAGACATAGCGCACGAAAACTCTTAGCTGTAACGACTTAGGCGTTAAGGTATCTAAAGGGAGCTTGACTCTGCTGAAAGGTATATGGGAGTACGCGCAGGGTCAAGCAACAGAATAGTCTTATTCCTATAGGTCTAGTACGAACGGACAAGAAAAACGTATCCTCCAAGTAGTGGGAGACAGGGAGACTCTATATACACCGGTTCAGAGGCCTTTCAGAGGCTACCTAGGATCCTGTATAAGTTCTTCCTTGAATGTCACCACGTAGTCCTATAATATTGAAGTTAACCTAAGAGGCAATCATGAATAGGCTCTGAATGGGGTCTGGTAGGAGTCTATTAGGAATAGGCCTTGAATCCTTACTTTCATTCTAGAATATATGGGATACCCGATTCTTGCCTTCAATTATTCAGATTATTTAATTATCTGAAGTGCTAAGGGTAGACGTATGGGGGAGCGAAGCTTTTTTTGGTTTGGTAGTTTGGCGGGCGAGCGAAGCGAGCCACAACC
>MU006368.1:0-66034 GCA_010093695.1 Plenodomus tracheiphilus IPT5
ATCGCCAGACAACTTCCGCGCGAGGTCTCATACCTTCCTACTCACCTGTCACCCCTTTGGACCAGGATAGAGCAGTATACCCCCTCCGTGTAACAACGTACTCCTATATACCTTTAAGTAGAGTTAAGCTCCTTTTAGATACCTTAACGCCTAAGTCGTTATAGAGAGAGGCTTAAATATAGTAATATTAAGTAGCTATAGCGTGTAAGTTAAATAAGGAGGATATATTATAATAAGGATCCTATTCTTATTATAGTACTTAATAAAATCTATTATAAGGTAAGATCTATGCCTATTAAAGATAAGTAACTAATAGCTGTTAGGACTTAACGTTTAAAAGCACGGGCAGCAGCTAAGCAACCTAGCGTGTAGCAGGACTATATAAACTAGGGCAGAATCACTATAGATAAGACAGTGATTCATCTCTGTAATAAACAATGCACCTTCCTACCCTCTAACTACTCTAAGTACCTATCTTACCTCTATTTACACCCTATATCTTTACATTTAAATTACTCTCCCTATAACAGACTAGTAGCATATT
This sequence comes from Plenodomus tracheiphilus IPT5, assembly GCA_010093695.1. NCBI lineage: Eukaryota > Fungi > Ascomycota > Dothideomycetes > Pleosporales > Leptosphaeriaceae > Plenodomus > Plenodomus tracheiphilus. The sequence continues at coordinate 545 of MU006368.1, forward strand.
ATCTATAGCTATAAGTTATCTATATACCTGCTCTACCTAACCTAATACTAAAAGTAAGGAACTAACCCTTTAGCTACCTTTTAACACATAATTAAGGTTAGGCAAAGCTTAAGAACCTCTTAAAGACTCTCCTAAAATAACTTAAGGCTAGGATAGATAAAGAGATGTAGAGGAGGAGAATATAAACTTAAATTAAGTGTAAATACCTAACAAGAGCCTAGAGTAGCTATAAGTAAGCTATACTAGCCTACTTAAGCCTAATTAAGAGCAGGAACTCTAAGAACTGCGCGCATAGTTAAAGGATGTAATAGCTAGGGAGGAACTATAGTCCCTCTAAGCACTTTAGGCTAGATATAAGGCAGGTGACGTTACTACAGTACTTGCTACCTCTACTAACTAAGGGCTAGCTCTAACATATCCTTACATGCCATTAGGATCTCTTCTATAACTAGAACCCCTAAAGCAGTTTATAAAGCGTAATCACGTAGAGTTTAACTATTAGGAAAGAGACTATAAGGGGTATTTTACCTACTTACCTATAAATTTCTAAATAGAGTAATAGAAGATTAACTTTAGGATTATATATGTCTCTAACCCCTTATAGACACTATAGGAGTTAAATTATCTTGCTAATACAGCCTCCTTACCTAGTTAGGCACCTATATAGCTAGCCCTGAAAACAGTTATACTTAACTCTATAGGCACCCCCTAGGAGCGAAGAAAACTAGCCTATAAAAAACTTAAGGCTTATAGATAGCAAGCAGTATAGTTACTAATAGATCTTCTAGACTACATGCGCCTATTATAGGAAGAACTAGGATCCTCTATAACCCTAGACATGCAAATTCTAGAGTATAGCATAGCACTACGCTAGGATATCTAAGCTAAGTTAGAAAGACTGCTACTATCTATAAGAGATATAATCCTAAGGATAGAGAAATAAGCTAATATAGTATATCGCTATAAAACCTACACGCGTGAATTCAAGGACAATCTATCTAAGATTAAGATAAACTAACAGCAAGAAAACTTAGACAGTTTTAAGGGGAACCTAAAGACCCCTAAAAGGCTAAGATAGCAAGGAGTAGGCTATAATAGCCTAAAACAGGATAGACAACCCCTACCTATTTTACTAAACTATCTAATTATATACTATAAGTGTAGGGAGCCTAGGCATAAATTATTTAAGTGCACTAATCCTGCAAAGGCAGGTAGCAACCTAAGAGTTGCTAGACTAAGAAAAGAGAAGGGGTAGAAGACCTAAGCTCTTACCTTCTTGCCTATATTACTCTCTCTGCAGAGAATAAGGAGCTAAGAACACTTTATAAGGTGCTTTACCTAAAGCTAATAAAGCTATTAATAGTAAAGATTAATGTAGGATCCTCTATAGAGGTAGAAACCCTAATTAATAGAGGATTATAACTAAATCTTATCTTAAAGAACCTTATTAATAAATAAGGGTTATCTATTAAGCCTATCCCTAAGCTATTAGTAGGGGGGGTAGATAGATTAGAGATTCTAGTATATAGTATTATAACTATAGATGTAACTATAATAGATTCTTATAGGCGTAAGTAGACGCACTGCGTGTCCTTTATAGTCACTAATCTTAGGAGATACTAAGTATACCTTAGTCTCCCCTAGGTTAATGCTGCGCACCTAAAACTATGCTACGCTAGTAGGCAATTACTATTTTAAGGGTCTAAGGAAAAAGACGCAGGCATTTTCTAACAAGTAGCAGTTAAAGACGCTAAGGCGTTTAACTAAAGCATGCGCGACCTAAGAATAGACATGTATACTTACCTAGTAAGTTTTATAGGCTAGACTAGCCTAGAATAACCTAAGGTAGCCTACTTGCCCCTGCAATATGTTAAGTTTGTAGATATAGCCTTAGAAAATAATGTAAAAGGCTTAGCTAAGCACTCTTTATATAACCTAGCTATATAACTAATACTAGGAGCGTAACTACCCTATTAGCTACTATATAACCTATTAGCTACTAAGTTAGAGGTACTATAGGCCTACCTAACAGAGTACATAGTAAGGGGATAGATTTAACAGTCTAAGTTATTAGTAGAGGCCCCTATACTCTTTATAAAGAAGAAGGATAGTAGCCTTAGGCTATGTGTAGACTATAGGGGACTAAACAAAGTTACTATAAAAAATTGTTACCTACTGCTATTAATATTAGAGTTACTAGAAAGATTAGCGTAAGCTAAATTCTATACTAAACTTAATATATAAGATGTGTACTACTAAATCTATATTAGGGAGAGAGATAAGTAGAAGACTGCCTTTTGCACAAGGTATAGTTATTTTAAGTATATAGTAATGCTATTTAGCCTAATAAACGCACCTACTTAATTCTAGGCCTATATAAATAAGGCTTTAGCAGGATTAGTTAATATAACCTGTATTATCTATCTTAATAATGTCTTAATCTTCTTAGACACTAAGGAGGAGCATATAGCTTATGTTAAGGAGGTACTATAGTAGCTAAGGAAAGCTAAACTATTTATAAAGCTTTTAAAATGTAAATAGCATAGCTAACGCACTAAGTACCTTAGGTATATAGTATCCCCTAAAGGAGTTAGTATTAACACTAATTAGGTTAAGACTATCTAGGAGTAGCTAAAACTACGTACTGTACAAGATATTAGGGTATTTATTAGCTTTATAAACTACTACTAACAGTTTATAGCTAGATTCTCTAAACTAGCTCTACCTCTAACTAAACTAACCTAGAAGGGGCTAGGCGCGGCTAGGGGTAGCTGCGCGCAGAGGAAGGAGGAAAGCTAGGGCATAGACCTTAGAAAAGAAGGCAAATAGGCTTTTTAGAAACTAAAAGACGCTTTCCTCTAAGTACTAATCCTTACTTATTTTAAAAGAGGAAGGGAAACATATGTTAAAGTTAACGCCTTAGGTAGTATAATCTTAGGCATCCTAAGCTAGTTAGTACTAAACTAGGACAGAACACCCTAATAGTAACTAATAGACTTTTATTTACATAAATTAATCTAAGCAGAGTACAATTACAACACGTATAACTAGGAACTACTAGTAATTATAAAAAGCCTAGAACACTAGCACTATTACCTTAAAGGACAGCACTTTAAAGTGCTTATAGATTACTATAATCTAAAATAGTTTATAGAAATAAAGGTATTAAATTATAGATAAGTAAGATCTTACCTAGCTTTATTAAAGTATGATTTTGTTATTACCTACTAGCTAGGTTCTACTAACCTAGCAGATAGACCCTCTAGGCGCCTAGACTACATAGCAGAAGCTTAAAAGCCTACTTAGAAGTATAATTAAGCCTTTGTACAGCCAATGTAAGATCTGCTATTTAGAAGCAATTTAGAAGGCGCAGCGTTAAATAATTTTATAATAACACGCTCTAGGAAGAACTAAGGTAGAGGAATAAACACTAGTTAGGAGCTAGCGGACTTCTATAAGGCTAAAGCCGCCCTCTAAAGGGAACTAGAAACCCTAGATAAACAAGGAATTATAGATAAGGACTTAGAAGATTCATTTAAGTTATCTAAGGCTAAAGTAAGCTAGAGTAACTTAATCTAAGCCTATATAAGCAAGAAGAGGCCAATTACGCTCTATACGCCTAAAGAAAAGTTAAAGGTACTTAAAGAATATTACTATAACCTACTAGCAGGCCATTTTAGTGTATAGAAGATATAAGAGAAAGTGTCACGCTAATATATCTAGAAGGGAATAACTAAAGACATTGCAAACTACTGTAATAACTACTTACAATGTAAGAGATTAGCAGTAGCAAAATATAAACCTTATAGCCTTCTAGCCCTATTACTACCCCCTATATAGGCGTAGAAAGAAGTTACATTTAATTTTATTATAGAACTCCCTATAAGCAAGTTTACTAGGATAATGTATAACGCAATAATAGTAGTAGTATGTAGACTAACTAAAATAGCCTATTATATCCTAGCATAGGCTAACTAGAATAGTACAGAGCTAGCCTAAGTATAGATAAGGGAGGTAGTCTGTTTATACAGTGTCCTAGAATAAATTATCTTAGATAGAGGTCTACTAATGCGCGCTACTTACTAGATAATGTTTAATTACTACTTAAACTTAAGAAGAGTGCTTACTTCTGCCTACTATCTAGAGACAGATAGGCAAATAGAAAGGTAAAACTAAACACTAGAGCAGTACCTACAAATCTACTGTACGCTAGAATAGGATAACTAGGCCCTGTAGATCTTAATAGTAGAATTTACGTATAATAATAGCATACACGTAACTATAGGGGTTATACCCTTCTAGGCAAACTATAGGGTAAACCTAAGGAGCACAGACTAGCCTAAAATAGCCCTAGGCAAGGGGGAGTCCCTTATAGCAATAAATCTTGCTACAAAGGTGCTTAACCTATAAGTAGAATGTAAAAGAAAGATTATAGCTAGCAACACCTACTAAAAGGAGTACGCTAATAAGAAGTAGCTTCTAATCCCTTTTAAGGAGGGGGATAAAGTATTAGTATTAAACTACTATATTAGGTTAACTAGGCTAAAGAAGAAGCTAGATTAGAAATATGTAGGACTAGGGACTATTATAACCTAGATTAGCCTATCTGCGTTTAAAGTAGACATACCTAGCCTTAATAATGTTTATCTAGTGTTCTATGCGTTACTACTAGAACCTTTTACCTAGAGAAGCTTAATTAAATACCTATACACTCTAATTACAGACACACTACGTAGTTATAGTAATAACGTGTATAAAGTAGAAAAGTTACTTAATAGGAGATGAAATAAGCTTAACTAATAGGAATACTTAGTAAAATAGAAAGACTACCCCTAGGAAGAGAACTCCTAGGAATTAAGAGCTAACATTTTAGTAAACACGCTTTAGGCGTTCTAGAAAAGTAAAAACATACTTCTAAAACGCTGCATAAAAATAGTATAACTAATAAAGCATTAGGATTAACTACTAAAAAAAGGAGGGAATATAGACTATAGCTAGGTAATTACCTTTACCTTAAATTATTTTTCCCTAAAAAGAAAGGGTTTTTTTTAAAGGTGTTTAATAGCATTACATACAAGGGACTATATTATAGGACACTTTAGGCTAGAATAACTTAAAGTGGCCCTACATATTATAATTAAAGTTTAAGGATTATAAGGGGGTATAAGATAATATAATTTAGAACCTGTTAGTGTAAGTAAGGTATATAACTCCTAGAAAGCCTATAAACGCCCTAACAAAACCTAATACAGCCTATTATAGCCTAGTATAACATACATTACCCTATGCTATCCTTTATAATTCTCCTCTACTCTATAAAATCACCTAATTAATTAGGTAAGGGCATCCTACTGCTGTTACGAACCTTAAGACAGGACTATAGCGTTTAAGAACACAGACGACCCTAGGCCACTAAGGTGTAACCAAGCGTAGGGACTATAGTATGCTAAAGATATCACGTGACAATTCTTATGAGTCTTATTTAGTCTTATAGATTCTTGTTATAAGAAACTATAAGAATATATAAGAAAGTATAAGGGCTATAAGAAGGCTTAAGTATATAGTAAGGCATAATGGACTCTTATAGTTAATTGTGTTTAACCTAAATAATAGGAAGCAATATATTGTTCTTACTACTTAACCTTCTTAATACTCTTTATAGAAGCGCCCTCTTACTATCTTAGTACTAAGTACCCCTTGTCTACGTTCCTCTAACATTTATACTTAAGAACTAACCTTTGCGTTCTAACACTAGCTGCTTTATATTGTAGCTACTTAGATCCTTATACTTTAAACACCTTAAATATAAGTAACATGAACATAGACACTCCCAAGTCCTCCTAGGCTAGAGGTAGCAGCATTTAAGGCGCCTGACCTAACCTCTACTATAGGGACAGAGCTAAGCTTAAATCCTAGCTACTCTAATAGGACTGATACTTCTATATTAATAACTGCGTTAAAAAAGTTAACTAAGTTATGCTAGCATCTACCTACATAAGAGGGGATGCTAAGAAGTAGATTGCACCCTTTATTAAGAGATATATAGATAAGAATATTAATAATAACGCTAACGATAAATTAATAGAGAGCTAGGACTTGTTTAAACCTAAGATTAGACAAGTTTTCTTGCCTATCAAGGAATTAGTCATTATAGAACAAAAGATACAGAACCTTTAATAAACTTGTTCTGCCATAGACTACACGACTTAATTCTAGTAGTGCAAGGAACATCTTAAATAGGATAATTAGGCACTAATACGTATGTACTGTCAAGGGCTTAAGCTAGCTATATAAGCTAAGCTTATAAGAACTAGTTACTATGTTAACTCCCTTGATAGCTTAATTAAAGAGACTATTTGTCTTAACAACAAACTCTACGAGCTTGCGCTCGCAGAGCAAAGCTACTCTAGGACACCTATACAGGATACTAACCTAAGACGTTATTAAAGGACTTAACCTAACTAAGGGCAACAATAATAACTATATAAACCCTAACCTTAGGGTGTTTACTAAACTTATAGCTACAAGCTAATACACATTAATAATGTAGTAAAAGGCAAGCCTAAGAAGAATTATAGAAAAAAGTAGTTTAATAATAAGAAAATAATTACCTACTATGCTTATAGCAAAGAAGGCTACATAATTAAGGACTGCAGATCTAAGAATAAAGTTGTTTGCTAAGTTAACATAGTAAGCTGCAGTACTTAACAGGAGACTATAGATAACAAGTAGACTATGCTTAACTTACTTACTAATCTAGACGTAACAGATAGGACAACGCCTATTCCTAAAGTCTTAACTAATCCCTTAGAAATACCTAAACAATACAACTAGAAGGAAGCTCTAATTAAGCTATCTAAATCTAAACTTAAGGACCCTAAAGAAGAAATAATGCTTAATGCATTAAAATAGGCTTAAGGCAGAATAGATTAAGTTAACTAATATGCACAATTAAAGAAATACCTATCTAACGTATAAGAACTAGTAGAAGAATTAGAGTATTAACTTGTTAAGACAAAGATACTAAAATAATAAATTATTAACGTTAAACGAAACCTCTATTAGACTAGAAAAGTAGCCTACTACAAAAAATATAATTAAACAAACCTAAAAGTATAAATAGACATGTTAGAAGAATCTCTCTAGGAAAATATTAATGCCCTTAAGAAAGACAACAATCGTGACATACTAATACTAGTACTTAACTAAGAAGAAGAATTAATATAAGCTAAGAAAGGCCTACTCTAATAGGAAACCTTAGACACTAATAAGTATAATTCTGCTATAGAATACCTTACTAAGGATAAGAAGGTAGAAAGGTTTAAGTCTAGGCACTAGAAAGCCTTACCTTTTGCGCATAATACACAATGGAAGAAGCACTACAATACTATTTAGTAAATGTTCTAGGAAATACAGGAAATCTAGACCTATCTAGTTAAAAATTAGAAGGAACTCTAAGAGCAAGCTAGAGGAGCTGCCTAGAGTGTCCTGTAGGCAACATAAGAGTTAAGAAAGTTAAGAAACCCTAAATAAATAGCTAGCGCTGAAGCTGCCTTAGCTGAGATTTAAGAAGAACTTAAGGAACAACTTACCTATAAAGAATACTAATAGTTGCTACCCTAAGAAGAGCAGGAAGAGCACTAGATAGATAAAGCTATAGAATAATACTAGCAGTAACAGGCTAAGGTAACTATGTAAGCAGAACTACAATAGTATAAAGAAAAAGTACAGTCTGTATAGAAGGAGAGACGCTAGAGCACATAACGTGGCTAGAGCGATACTCTACCAAGTTATCTAGATAACTAGCAGAACCTATAACATAGAATTATGTCCTAGAGTTTATGTACGTATAACTAGTATGCAGTACATTATTTAGACAAAATTAGAGCAAGCTATTTCCTACACAGGTTTGCCTAGTGCACTAACTAAGCTTATAACTATATAGATAAAACTTGCCCTAAGCACCTTTAGGACAAATAAACTAGCAGCTACTTTCTAAATCTTAATAACCCTAACGCAGTAATATAGATGCAGTTAGTAGTTAATAGAAGTTGCTATAACTAAGACTAGCATACCTGCCTTAACTCTAAATGTAAAAAGCACGCTAATGTAAAAGCACTCTATAGATATAGAGATTAGACTTTTTTAGGGAAACGTCTAGCCCTAGGATTAAAGGATAATCTATTTGTTTAGTTAACCCTGCAGGACTTATTAAGCTCCTAGTAGAGCTAAATAGACTCTGCCTAAAGGCAATAATTAACTCTAGTTATTAAGGAAACTTTATATCCGCGCGCATAGCAACCTTAGCTAGACTAAAGTTACTAAGGAAATAAAGCCCTTACCTTGTAAATGTTATTAATAGCAAGAATATGCTAGGCTAACCTACGATTAACTAGGAGGTTAAGAGGTTAAAGCTAAGAGTCTAGAGTTACTAGGAAATCATAGACCTAGACGTGTTAGACAACATGTTACACGACTTGGTGCTAGGTTTACCTTAGCTAATAGAGCATAACCTACAAATTAACTAGAAGTTAAAGAAACTCTAATTTAAGTGCTGTAGGAATAATGTAACTATAAGCCTACCTGCGCATTAGTAGTAATTAATAGTAGATAAGAAGATAATTAGTTATATTGCTTCGCACAAGGACATCCTTACAAAATAAGGGTCTAACTCTGCAGATACTAACAAGAGTCTATTAGATTAATAAGTGAGAGTATTAGAGAAACGCGTAACTCCTAAAATCCCTACTAAGTATAAAGAATTTAAGTTACTCTTTTAGGAAGAGACAAGTGCAGCTGCATTGCCTAAGCATAAGCCCTAGGATCATAAGATTATCCTGCAGGAAGGAAAGTAACTAACTTTTAGACCAATCTATAGACTATTAGAAAAAGAACTTGAAACGCTACGAGATTACATTAAGGTAAATCTTAAGAAAGGATTTATTAGACTATTAGAATCCTTAGCAGGATACCTAATCCTCTTTATACTAAAGAAGAATAGCAAGCTACAATTATGCGTTAACTACTAGAAACTTAACAACATAATAATTAAGAATTAATACCTACTGCCTAATATCTTAGAGTTAAGGGATTAATTAGCCTATGCAAAGATCTTTATAGCATTAGATCTAAGAGGCGCGTACAACCTTATACGCATAAAGGAAGGCGAAGAATAGAAGATAGCGTTTAGAACACGCTACAGACACTATAAATATATAGTAATGCTGTTTAGTCTTACTAATGCCCTAGTAATATATTAAGCACTTCTTAATAATATATTAAGAGAGTACTTAGACATATTTATTATTGCATACCTTAACGACATCCTTATATATTTAAGTAACCCTTAGGAGCACGTTAAGTACGTAAGAAAAGTTCTAACTACTCTTAGTAAGTATGACTTATGTCTTAAACCTGATAAATGCAAATTTTACAAAGAAGAAGTAGAGTTCCTAGGATGCATAGTTAGTATCTATAGAGTTAAGATAAGTAAAGATAAGATTAAGGTAGTTAAGGAATAGCCTACACTAAAGACTGTTAAAGACATCTAGTTATTTTTAGGATTTGTTAACTTTAATTAACAATTTATCTAGGACTTCTCTAAGAAAGCACTCCTGCTAACAAAGCTTATAAGAAAAGAATAAGCTTAGGAATAGAAGAAGGAATAAGAAGAGGCATTTAACGACTTAAAAGGAGCATGTATAGCACTACTAGTATTAGTACCCTTCTGAAGTGGAGAACTATTACGCTTTAAGATAGACGCATTAGACCTTGCAATAGGTGCAGCCGCGAAATAGCTATAAGATAGCAAATGGCACCCTATCGCGTACTATTCTAGGAAATTTATAGCACCTAAAGAAAATTACAACGTACATAATAAAGAATTAATAGCTATAGTAGATGCATTTTAGTATTAGAGGATCTACGCAGAAAGCTGCTTAGACCTTAAGGTCTATACTAACTATAAGAACTTAGTAAACTTTATAATAACTAAAACTCTTAATTAAAGATAAGTATAATGGGCAGAGCTTTTAGGTTAATACAAGTTTAAAATCATCTACACACTAGGAAAAGATAATAGCAGAGCAGACGCGCTTAGTTAACAAACTAATATTGCTAGAACAAAGAACATTATTAATAATGCGATCCTTAAAGTTAACCTAGATGGATTATTAGGACCTACTAGATTAATTAGCGCAGTACTTACTATTGCACCTAAAGTACCTAAAGAACTTTAGGAAGTAGTTATTTGTAGCTACCACGACGACCCTATACATAGTTACCTAGGTATTTAAAGAATAATAGAACTTATCTTAAGGAACTACTAGTTCAGCAATATAAAAGAAAAGGTTGCTAAGTTTATTAGAAAATGTGCAGACTGTTAGAAGAATAAATATAGTACCTACGCACCTTATAGTAAGATGTAAGCACTTGAGCTGCCTATAGCACCTTAGGAAGATATCTTAATAGACTTTGTAATAGACCTACTGCTGTCAAGAGATCTAGTAATAGGATTTGCATATAATGCAATCATGCTAGTAATTAATAGATTTATAAAAGGAGCAGAGTACGTACTATTTAGAAAAGACTTCATAGCAGTACAGCTAGCCCATGTCTTTTATGATTGAATTATTAGGCACTACAGAATTCTAAAATCAATTATTAGTAATAGAGATAAGCTCTTTACGTCTAACTTTTAGACTGCGCTTCTCGCTGCTATTAGAACACAAAGAAAATTATCCACGGCCTTCTATCTAGAGACAGATAGATAAATAGAATAAATAAATTATACTATGAAAGCCTACCTAAGGATATATGTAAACTAATAACAGAGCAATTAGGTTTCGCTATTGCCTGCTGCGTAACTAGCCTACAATAATAAAGTATTAGAATCTATAGGAAAATCACTATACTTTACTAATTATAGAAAACACCTAAACCTGTTTACAAGGACACTACTGTTACTAAAAATAGAAGTAGCTATGCTTATAGCTAAAGAACTAAAGGAAGTTTATGAATAAATAAGCTAAGCGCTTAAAACTGCTTAACGCAACAGCATTTCACATGTTAATAAAAAGAGAAAAATAGCACCTTAGCTAAAAGAGGGGGATAAAGTGTATCTTCTTATAAAGAATCTACACATAATATAACTAAATAAGGGTTTAGATTATGTTAAAGTTAGACTGTTTTTAATTAAGAACTAGAAGGGACTAGTTACGTACACACTTGACCTTCTACCTAACGCTAGAATATATCTTAGATTCTACATTAAGATGTTAGAATATGCTAACCCTTTAACTCTGTTATAAACAACATTTTATTATGAACCTTAGGAAGAAAATAAGTTTAAAGTTAAAAAAAATAATAACACACTAAGGAATCTAAGGCAATAAGGAATACCTAGTTAAGTGGTTAGGATACCCTAACTTAGAAAACACATAGGAACCTAAGATAAACCTTATGAACTGCTGCTAGCTGCTAGCACAGTATTAAAGGAAGGCGTAGTATGTCTATACTCTGCTATAGACTAGTCTAACAGACCTAACGTTGCCTATATAGTTAGTAAAAAGGCCCTACTAATAGAAGCTGCAGGACAGTCTAGCATCTCTGAGTTTACATCTTCCCCTTTAGCCTCTAACTCTAACGCAAGGCATAAAGCCTTCTGCTGCAAACACTCTTTTGCCTATTCTAGAATTTTCTTATTCTGCAATAACTAAGAAATAACAGTTGTAAGTAACTGTTTATCCTTATTAACCTTCTTTTAATATTCCTCTTAAGTCTTATCTAACAACTCCTAAGACATGTTTACACATGCCTTACCTAGATAAGTGCATTTAGCACACTTTAACTTTAAATTTAGTATAACGTAGTAATTGTGCCCTCTAAGAAAACAATAATTATAAGGAACTTTAGTAATAGTGTTGCAGGCAAGGATTTTAGAGTAAAGGCGAATTTAGCGTTTACGGGAATTAGATAACATGGCGTAGACACTAGCTTAAGAGATGCAGGGCAGCTGCACTAATTAAGAAGTACTAACAGTATCACGTGATTTAAGGATAAACCCCTAGAAGAAGGAGGATAGTGTTACGATCCCTGTATTAGCCCTAAAAACAAGCCTATAAGAATAACCCTAGAAGCGCTAGCCTAAGCAGTAACTACCTCTGACAGTAGTTATGTGACTAATAGCTCTGCGCGCGACTATTATGGCTACTGATAGTTCACGTGATGACTATCACTCGCGACGCTTATAACTACTAGAACTATCATAATAAGTATATAGTGTTAGGCAATAAGCTCTTATAGCTTATTGTGTTTAACCTTACTAAATAGGAAGTAATATATTGTTCTTACTACTTAACCTTCTTGATACTCTTTACAGAAGCGCACTCTTACTGTCTTAGTACTAAGTACCTCTATCTATGTTCCTCTAACATTTATACTTAAGAACTAACCTTGCGTTCTAACACCAGCTGCTTTATATTGTAGCCACTTAGATCCTTACACTAACGTTTGTTCTAAATCCTAGTTTAAGGATTCTAAAGCCTTAAGCTTATCTAATATAGGCAGACTAGTATTAAAGATACGCTATTCTTCGTGATAAAGAGCTAGCTTCTGCTTTTAAATCTGTTGCAGCTTGTTATGATGGGCGCGCATTCAGAGGACTACTAACTCTGCTTCTGTTTTATCTGTCGCTAGCGTAGCCTCCTCTAACTCCTCCTGCTATTCTAACTCCTTTACCTAATAATTAAGCTTAGAGAAATCTAGTATTAGGATTTCCTGTAGGACACATTCTTTTGCACCTATATATTTACAATTTCTACATTTCTTGCTTAAAGATAAGAGCTTGCAAGGCAAGCTCTTCTGTACATAACAGGCGTAGGACACTATAGCAAATAAACCCTTGTTATTAATATAATTGCCTTAGAGATAATAATAATAAATAGCCTAGGAACTTATAAGGATATAAGCTAAGAAGGGGAGGATAGTGTTATAAACCTTAAGATAGGACTGTAGCGTTTAAGAACATAGACGACCCTAGGCTACTAAGGTGTAACTAAGCGCGGGGACTATAGTACACTAAAGATATCACGTGACAATTCTTATAAGTCTTATTTAGTCTTATAGATTCTTGTTATAAGAAACTATAAGAATACATAAGAAAGCATAAGGGCTATAAGAAGGCTTAAGTATATAGTAAGGCACAATGGACTCTTATAGTTAATTGTGTTTAACCTAAATAATAGGAAGTAATACATTGTTCTTACTACTTAACCTTCTTGATACTCTTTATAGAAGCGCCCTCTTACTGTCTTAGTACCAAGTACCCCTTGTTTACGTTCCTCTAACATTTATACTCAAGAACTAACCTTTGTATTCTAACACCAGCTGCTTTATATTGTAGCTACTTAGATCCTTACAACTGCTTAGTAAGCTTCTTAATGTCCCTAGTAAGCTTACCCTTAGTAGTACTACTCGCCCTAGCACGTTTACTCTTAAGCAAAACAATCTAAGCCTAAATCTTAGCACGCTTTATCTTATAGTCTGCCTTGTTACTATTAATAGGCATACTATATTAAGCCTGCCCTAAAGTTAGCTATGATAGCCTAGAATAGGCTATCTTAAGTTAACATACCTTCTTACAGGGTATGCTAGGCTCCTCTATTATGTTCTTAAGCTCTTTCTCTACTATAGCCTCCTTAGTACGCTTATTAGCTATATTCTTGCTATAGGTAGCTTTCTTGCTATAATTACAGAAGGCTAGGGTTATATTAGCCTCTAGCATCTCTAAGGGGATTAAGGCACTATTATAAAGGCAAAGATTAGCTAAGTAGAGCTTATATTTGCTTTAGAATATTAGCTTAGCCTAGAATAGATTATAATAGCCTATATAGGACAGATCTACTTACTATAAAAGCATTTTAGCTAAAGGGGTGTAGATCTTAGTAACCTTAAACTTATATAGCTCTTTCTGCTCCTTAGTAATTATGTATGTAGTCCTAAGGTTCTTAGGAGGTAGATTAGGTTCCCTATTAGTAGGGGTAATGTAGGTAGCAAAGGTAGGGTTCTAAATAACCTTAACCTACTTACTATTACAAAGACAGCGCAGGAGCTTATTAAGCTTACTAAATTTGCTATAAAGCTCCTTAGGAACCTATAAAAGATGTTAGCATGCCCTAGAATAGCCTAGAAGAGCCTACTATTACTTACTATAATATAATTATTATTCTTTAGCTAATAGTAGTAGCATTTTAGCACACTACTGTTTGTAGCCTCCTAATAGAGATAGGCGTTAGCATCGTTAATTACTAGAAAGTAACAACTAGTTAAGCTAACCTAGCGTACATCTCCTTTGCCTATCTAAGTAAGGTAGTAAGCGCAGATATAGAAGCTAAGGGAGGCGTAGTTATAGTAGTTATTACTAACCTTAGTAGTAGACATGTTAGCTAGTGCAAAGCCAAGGAGGCTTAAGGGAGGTAGCGTAGGCTACTTAGGGATAGAATAGGTTAATCTATAACAAATCAGAACCTATAGGTTTAGTTAGCTCTAATAAACTCTAAAAAGGCTTAATAGCCCCTAGGTTAGCCTAGATTGCACTAATCTAGCCTAATCTAGCCTAACTAGGGCCTCTAGGGAATGCAAGGGAAATATCTAAAATTAAATAGAAAAACATACCTAAGAAGTAGGGTGTAACAGTAATAAAGAAAAAAGCTAATAGGAGAAATCTTATGTAATCCTGTAAGACTAGACCTATAGTTAAATAACATATTAGGAAGGGAGGTAAGGGTAAGAGTAGAGGTAAAGGCGCTATGCTCACCCCTAAAATCTAAAGTAAAGGCAGCTTTGCCCTAACAGGATAAAGGGATATAACTGCCTATAGCAAACAATATAATAAGCTACCTTAGGCTAGTCTAGTCTAGAGTGACCTAGGTAAAGCCACTACCTTCTACAGTGCAATACTAGAAGATAAGCTACCCTGCTTAGGGATAATTAGGTCTAAGGAGGGGGATAATGTTAGGACTTAACGTTTAAAAGCACAGGTGGCAGCTAAGCAACCTAGCGCGTAGCAGGACTATATAAACTAGGGCAGAATCACTGTAAATAAGATAGTAATTTGTCTCTGTAATAAACAATGCACCTTCCTACCCTCTAACTACTCTAAGTGCCTATCCTACCTCTATCTACACCCTGCATCTTTATAATAGCTTAAGTAAGCCTTAGCCTTTATAGAGCAATTAAATACCTGCTTAAGCTAGGCAAGGCCTAGATTATTATTAGTCTACCTAGAGGAAGAAGAGGTGAAGTAAACTTAATATTCCTTAGGCTTAAAGGCTTAAAGCTAAGAGTCCTATAGTAATCCTAAGGCTAACTAATATATAAGGGCAGGCTTAAGGGCAGATCTATTAGCGTATATACAGGCTAGAAGCATTATCTACTCTTAATTACTATCCTAGATTATAGATCTTAGCTTCCCCTCTTAATATAGCCTCCTGCTAAACACCCTCTTTAACCTTATTACTGCACTAAGGAGGAAGCCTTTCTTATCTATATTATATGTGTAGCGAGGCTTAATGTTATATTCCTTAATCTTCTTAGCTAGAAGCTTAAAGTAGAGGCTGTATTTTAAGGCTAAGTTAGCCTAGTAGCGTGTTCTGTTAATCCCTGTTGCCTAACTTAAGATGAGATTAACCTAGTAGCGTTAAATGTACTAATCAGCCTAGTGCTTTCCAAGCTCTTTCTTTGCTATCTGTGAGGCAAAGTTCTGTATCATAACCCTTGTAGGTAGTAGGCCTCGCCTTGTAAGGTGCTCTATATAGCGTAGGAGCTCCTGTTCCTGTTATAGGTGGAGGATCTGCTGATTTTCTGCCTTGTGATTGCGTGAGGCTGTAATACCCTGGTGTCTCCGGGCAAGCGTCCTTCGCTCAACACCATAGACTTTTGCTATTTCAGTATAATTAAGTTTTTCTCCAGGCTGTAAGGATTCTATAGCTGCAAGCGCAGCCTCAATTGGGTTCATGTTGATAAAGTTACGCGTTGTTGAAGTTTGAGGTGTTGGTGTTCAAAACGGGCATTACGCCGTCCCGGGCATTACGCCGTCAGCCTCGGTATTGGTGGTCTTTCTATCCATTCCATCGCCAAGTCTTTGGACAGGATCACCAAACAGTAGCGCCAAATCCCATATTACACGACCGCTTTCAGGCCATCCAGAAACAAACTATGCGCCTATTGGCACTAGTTCATGTCGCGACCGCCGACGGCTTCAGTTTTTCCCTAGGTATGCACCCCAGGCTGTAGACAATGCTTGATCTACGCATGTTCATCGAGTACCTGTTCACGAGATCACTTTGGGGGGATGGCTTCTTGATGTGCTTGGTGGATGATTTTAGCTTGCTTCAGATTGACCAGAGGAACCATTCGAGATTGCGGAAGAACTCGACAGCGGAGAGCCAAGAGATTCCTGACTTATTGTAGTATTAAGGGCAGCCCCTTTGGCGATCATGCAATTGACACAGATCTAGAAAAGGCCTGTAGAGTACAGTATATAAGCTCAGTAGCATCGCATTCAACGAAGTCTTTGCTCAGCATCTTCCTTCAGCGTCCAAGAGTCGATCTCTTATATTCTTTGCTTTCTCTTTGGGGTATTCCGCCCACTCCCTCCATTCGTTCGCTATCAATACACAACTACCCAAACACCAACATGCACTTCCTCCAAATCGCCACCGCGGCTTTGACCGCTGCTTCTACGGCATACAGCGCACCTCTGGAGAAGCGTGCCGCCAAGGTCGATGAGCTTGTCGGTTTCGCTGCCGGTACAACTGGAGGTGGTACGTTGCGCACACCAAGCATGCAATGCTGAACTAATTGTACACCAAGGAAGCGGTGCTGGCACCACTGTCACATCCTGCGCTGAGCTCACCGCCGCGGCCAAGGTCGGAGGGGTGATTAAGATCAAGGGCACCCTCACCGGCTGCGGCATCGTCAAGATCGCTACCAGCAACACCTCCATACTCGGTGTTGGAAGCGATGCTGGATTAATTGATGGTGGATTCCAAGTCCGCAAGGTCTCCAACATCATCATCCGCAACCTGAAGTTATACCGCGCACCGAAGGGCAAGGACCTGGTAGACATTGACGAGTCTACCAAGGTTTGGGTTGATCACAACGACTTCAGTTCCGTAGGGTTGACTGGCGACAAAGACACCTACGATGGGCTGCTTGATGCTAAACACGGAGCGGACCAGCTCACTTTCTCATGGAACAAGTTCCACGACCATGTAAGTCCGGTAATTACCACGAGGTAGAATCATTACTGACAACAATTTAGTGGAAGGGTTCCCTAGTTGGCCACAGCGACAACAACGCCGCTGAAGATACCGGGAAGCTACGTGTCACCTACCACCACAACGACTTCGTCCGCGTGAACTCCCGCCTCCCCTCCATCCGCTTCGGTACTGGCCACATCTACAGCTCCTGCTACAACGGTGGTATCTCCGGTGTCAATAGCCGTATGGGTGCGCAGGTCCTGGTCGAGCAGAACTCCTTCACCAACGTTGACCTTGCCATTGTCACAAACCGTGACTCCAAGGAGGAGGGTTTCGCTACCGAGTCCGGCAATGTTTTCAACAACAGCACCACTCAGATCACCAAGAAGGGCTCCTACAAGGCTCCTTACGCCTACACCACTGATGCTGCTGCCAGTGTCTGCTCTATTGTTGCTAAGAGCGCCGGTGTTGGTGTTGTTACCTTCTAAGTGTTGCCTTGACCACGTTTGAAGGAATTGGTCTTTGAGAACGACGTGAAGCGAAACACTCGCATACATTACTTTTGTATATACTTACCTTCCTGAATATACTTGCACTTCTTCTTGCTCAATTATGAATCCCCCGTGTCCTAGGTCAATCAGCGCTTGAGAAATTGACCTTATAGGATAGAGTATGTTTCACGTGTCAAACAGACAAGGTTGTATGAATGGGAAGATGAGCTCCACGAGCACGCTGGGGTATTGAATTCGTTTCAAGATTGGTAGGATTGCCAGTATGCGTTCCGGGCGTCCGGCTGTTGTCAGACTAAATTCCTTTTCCAGGCTTGGCCAACGGTCAAGTTCACGTCATTGATCTACTATTCCACCCCGCCATCCCTCACTTCTGTCGCCTATTGGTGGCTACCTATTCGGGTAATATCCAAACAGCTGAAAAGAGCGCACAAACGATGACAACAATGATGCCAACCAATGGTCCAGCTTTGATTCCAACTGGTAGTCCTTCTGTTGTGAATTGTGCAACGATGCCCCGTGTAAAGTTTGCCTCCGCCTCTTTAAGCGCGATCTCCGTCCAGTTTCCGCAGACTGTATTCAGTGTCTGATCAGCCGTGAGTGCCGGTAGCTTCTTGATCGCAGCGTCCATCATCCGAGCATTGAAGATGGTGCCAACGTTTGACTTCTGCATCAATACAGTTCTATAGGAGCTGTTGGCGCCAACAGTCGACATAGTGGCTGTACGTTCGTAGTCGAGGCATAGGTCGGCTTGCGAGGGTGTCGCGGAAACTTGGCGCATTTCGAGTTTGGCGGCCGGATACTGTAATTCGGGGGCTGCGGCTGCCAGGTGGAAGACGGAGAGCAAGACGAGTAGGTTGGCGAAGAGTGCTGCATACATGTCGACGGTTTGACCGGGTTTCAACACAAGAGAGAAGTATTAATAAATTCGAAGAAAGTGACCAGCACGATGAAAGAATAGAATGACAAAAACGAAAAGGAATCTGGTGGGTAAAGTGTCGCCTGAGGTACCAAGAGCGAAGGAAGACAAGGGAGGAGGGAAAGAATCAGGCCACTTCAAGGTGATATATGAGGCTGCAAGAGACTGATCGCTGAGTCCATACCTCTCTGCGACGTGCATTGCCAGATGGGAGCACATATGAGGCTCCTCGTGTATCAGGTCACACGGATACATTAAGCGCCCCTAGTCGGCGCTTCCCCTGTCATTGCGAAAAACTACGAGCATAGTGTCTTAGCTACTGTGCGAACAAGGCCAATCATGACGAAGGGACTGCAAACCACGAGCAGCTGAAGCCATCAGCTGCGGTCGATGGCAAGACGGCGATGAGAAACATGTGTACAGTGGTGGTTGTCGTCGGAGGGGCTGGAGGAGACTGCGGAAAGATCGGCTTCCGCGCACAGACGGGACGGTCCATGCACGATACTCAGGCGAAAAGGTTACATAGTACATGCAGTACGTGCCGTGCATTGGGAACCTGTCCGCCGAGCATCATGTCAGAGAGGAACTGCATCTTCGCAGGCACACGACTTCGTACAAGGCGGGGGGTGTTGAAGTCATGTCCAAGTCGCGAGACTTTCGCGCCTTTGCCCTCTACACCTTAGGCGCGACACTCACCATCTTATCCGCATCATCCTGTTTCCTCACGTCCGTCCTGCCCATCCCTAGGCTGGCAATGGCTGTCACAATGGCGATCCCCACAAGAAGGTAGAACACGTTGCGCAGGCTCTCCGAGTACGCTCTCAAAACACCATCAAACTGGCCCTCTTGGCCAGCAGGTACAAGTGCGCGGACCGCAGCAGCTCCAGATCCAGCATCAAGCGCGGCCTGAGGCACCACAGATGGCGCGTAGCGTCGAATAGTAGATGTCAGCGTCTGCGCGAAAATTGTGTTGCTGATGACGATAGCAATCGAGACCCCCAGGTTCTGGAAAAATATAAGCAAGGCCAACGACACTGGCACCTGAGAAGTCGAGACGGCGTTTTGCATTGCAACCAGGGACTGACGCTGTCAGCATCTTGCCTCATGCTATATTGCAAATCGAGGGTAGATTGTTACCATCTGCATGCCCATGCCCCGACCTGCGCCCAAGACGATTTGGTACCCTGCCCATTTCGCTGCACTGGTTGAGGCTGTGAACGTTGAGACCAGGCCGTTGCCGACCGCCGTGATGACCCCGCTTCCGAGCGCCCATGGATAATAATAACCCAGTCTTGAAACTAGAAATCATGAGCAGGTTCTCAGAAGTTTTCAGGCACGAACCAGGCACGAACCTGCCACTCCAGATACGACCACGAACAGCAGCTGGCTCAGAATGCTGGGAAGCACGTGAACGCCGCTCAGCGTCGGACCTTCACCCCTGACAGCCTGGAAATATGTCGGTATCCAGTTGCTCGCGACCATTGCAGAGCATGTGACGCTTGCGCCGTGGAAACAACTAGTCCATACTACACGTTGTCGAAGCAAGCTGCTGGGAATCATAGCTCTGTCTCCAACTCGTCTCTCCCACAAGATGAAGATAATAGCCATAACGCCAGCGGCGCAGAACAGTCCGATGATGGTGCTGCTAGTCCAAGGGTATGTATTACCACTACCGAATTGTAAGGCGAGAAGGAACATTAGGGCGGTCGGAACAAAGAGCGCAAACCCAATCAGATCGAGTTCAGGAATGACTTTGCAGACCAGAGCAAACGAGAAAGGATCTTTCCTGTTCACTTCCGAGATTCGAATGAGCATGAGAAACCCTGCCGCAATAAAGCCAATCGGTAAATTGATGTAGAAGCCTGCACATCCGCGTTAGCCCGAAAAGAAATGTCGGTCAGAAGCTGGACCTGTGGCACAAGACATACACCATCGCCAAGTCGCATGTTCTGTGAGAGCGCCTCCGATTAGTGGACCGCCGATGATACCAGTCTGAGAGACTATGATACAATCAGTGGATCATCGCCATAGTGAGACTGAGGCTACTTACCACCAAGGAAGACACCTGTGTACACTGGGGAAAAGCATTAGCATTACCTTCAAGAACGACCCGAGGAGGCCTACTTGGAGTCTTCTCTCGCGGCACTGCGGCCATGAGTATTGTGAGTCCGCCGTTGATAAGCCCAGAAGCACCAAGACCGGCAACCGCTCTCCCCACGATCAACGTGACGGACGATCGTGCAATGCCGCAAACGAGAGAACCAATCTCGAAGATGAACAACAGAGAAAGATACACAACCTAAACTATCGTTAGACCTAGACGAGACTCGAAGACGAATGACGATCATGCCTTGGTATTGAAGTGCGTATAAATCTTTCCTGACATTGGTTGAAGGGTTGCGCTACATAAAATGTTAGCGCCATGGTTGACTGCACCTTGTTGTGACTTGCGCTGCGAGTGTATACGCTCCGATGTACCAGCCAACATCTGCTAGCGAATGAAAATCGGTTGTGATCCGAGGTATGGCCTGGATGAGTTTGTCAGCTCTACAAACTACACACCAATGGTGGAGTACGTGCTGTGCCGATGATCGCCATATCCAACAAGACGAGAAAGGTTACAAGCGTCAGACTACCAAGGAGCAGCATCAACTTGAACCCCGTGACGTATTGCTGGTCTGTGAGCACATCTTCGTTCATGGCTCCACTGAGTGGATTGGTGATGCGACTTTTCTCACAGTTTGTGTTGCCATTCGCTGCGTCTGAAGCCATGATCATGATGTGTGATTGTATGATGACTGGATCTAGCGGTGGAGCAGTACTGAAACTCAGCTGAAAGGGCAAAGTAGACAGGATGAAAGCGAAGTGAACAGATTAGCTGACAACAGCATGTCAAGTGCAGCACTTTGAAGGGTGGTGGTCACTACGCTCGGACGGCGTTGCAGCGGCATTCGCAACGAAATCCGATCCTATCCCGTCAGGCAGTCACATGCGGTGATTGCCATTACCCAGCATCATGAAGCAGCACTGTACAACTCGTAAAACACGTGCATGCTTATCAATCTCTGAACATGCGTCTCAAGGGCACAATGTTGTTCGAGCCTCTAAGATGAGGCGCTTTTATGAGCTTCCCCCTTAGCAAGACGCATTTTTGAGAAGCAGCAGCACAATTCTCATTCCAATGGCCAAGGGCAACTCCCTCCATGTAGGCTGACCGACGAGTTCACAAAGACTCGATGGCAATTATAAGGCTATTTCGAGCCAAATTTGTTCATGGCCAATCATGTTGGTTTTGCCCGGCTTAGCTTACATGTTTACTCTCACCGCCGGATTATAAGTGTCTGAGACGTTCAATTCCGTCAGGTCCCATCGCGTCCAGAAGAGCACACCAAAACCGTCCACGTTCGCATGCCACAGATTTCGAAGCCTTGTGACTGTATGTTACAGGTGCCGGACAGCGAATCCCGCCATGACGAATCCTGCGACACGAAAGGCGTCTGCACCATACGGACAATCTTGCATTGAGTGCGTCAAGGCGAAATGCCGCTGCATGGTTCGTGAAGGTAGTGCCTGCGAGAGGTATGTGGACACCAGTTCTCTCTCCTCTTCAACGAATACTTATGTAGTGTCTTGATTGGCGCATGTTGACTTCACATCTTAGATGCCACCGCCTAACCAAACCTTGCACCCCTCCATCTACCACTCGGAAACGCCTGTTACGCAACACTACCAAACAGTCTAACCTTGAGAACAAATTAGACGACTTGTTCACGCTTCTACGAACTCAGCATGCAGTGGCAGCACCCACAACACTCTCCGAGGTCCCGTTACCGCTGACACCCTTCTCAACCCTCTCGCCCTCACGTCTAGACACTGGGACCAGGCTCACTACAGAAAACCTTGTCGAATTCCGTTCCCACTTACAGTACTTCCCATTCATGGTCCTGTCGAATAGCACCACTGCCGAAAATCTTAGTATTTCTCATCCCATAACCGCACAGGCAATTCATGCTCTGTGCACCAAAGCCTTGCGGCTCCAGGCACCGTTGGCAAAAGAGCTGCGCAGTGTACTCGCGACTAAGATTATTGTAGATGGGGAGAGAACTTTGGATCTGCTCTGGGGGGTCGTGGTGTGTATTGCTTGGTCAGTCGCTTTCTCTGCCTGTGCGGCACCAGCGACATCGCTTCTTGTGTTGCGCATGTTTGAGGACGAGTGTCACTGAGAAGATGTTACAGGTCAAAATACATAACCCACGGTAAACAATTTTTAGGCTCCATGTGCAGTCTTGCCCGCACTTTGATCAGCGATCTGCGTCTTGATAGGCCTACGCATCCGGCTTGGTGTCCAAGTGGCGGTCCGGCTGCTGAATTCGCAGATACCAGGACCAAGGAGGGAAGTAGGGTATTGGTCGGAGTATTTATTTTGAGCTCTGGGTGAGTGTTCCGTGGACTGAGAAGCATTGGAAATGACCTCGAAAACCGACTAAAGTGATTAGACTCTCTGCAACGTTCAAAAGTGACATCATGTCCTGGTCGACTCAAATGGGGGATGCGTGCGAGCTTCTTTGGAAGGAGGGAGAAGGGAGTGATGTAGATCTTATCGCGATGGCTAGACTCGCTCGCGTAACTGTCAATGCAGCGGATGTCGCAAGAGGCGCAATAGATGATGATGCTACTGGCCATCAAGCTATCGTAGCTATCCCACCCTTGAAGCTCTCTTTCGAGCAGGCAAAGGCAACGCTGACGCCCAAGCAACTACAAAATAGCAAGTTACTCTCTCCTATGTCTTTATTCGGTGGCACTGATATTGTCTTCTAGGTAGCATCGTAGCATTCCTTCACATTGCCGAAATCTCCATACTCGAGCTGGCTTTCCATACGTCCAGTGCTTCTTCCGTTAGCGCATTGCTTGGGCCTTCCCCAAACATCGAGCTCTCTCGCATTTCCAATCTGCACGCGCTCCTACGATCCTGTACATCGTGCATATCCCTCTTTTTAACCATCGACATGGCCTACATGACCACACCATGTATGCTCATCTACTCTTACAGCCTCAGGCTTATATATCGACTCTCCACGCCCAAGGTCGCGATACCAGGGTGGGATCCACAGATTGTGCGGGACACCATAAGCATTAGTTCGTGTATTGAGCAAGCTGCACAAAAGGCAGAGAGCATAAACGCGCAGCTCAGAGAGCATTTGGGGGAGGATACAATGTTTGCGGTCGCTGCAGAACTTATGCGGGCGACGGCTGGGAATTGGAGGCTCCCGGATGAAACAGAGTCGGTTGACATGGGGGATGTTGAGGCAAGATGGTCGGCGGTGAACAGCGAGAGCGCGGTTATGCCGATGGTGGATTTTTCAAATGACTTTTGGGTGTCTACGTTCGATTTCTAGATTGGCCAACGAGCAGCACTCTTGAGCATCAGACAAAGTCTCCTTTGATGGAAGAGGCTGCTGCCGGAGCTACACAGCCATGATGTTCCATTACAACATGCGCGGCTTTTGCGCGTGCGGCTGTACCTCAACCTGTGAGACTCCGGAACTCATGTTCTTACCCGGTTCGAAGCCATCCATATGATCGGTTTTCTGGTCGCTAGCACCGTTGGCTTCTAAAGTCCCGATACAGGTTAGACCCTGTGTGCTTGTGTTGCTTTTGAGGGAATGGGATCGATCCATCTCAAAGTTGTCGCCGCTGTTGTCAACAAGCCGCTGATGATGTGTTACGCGCACTTCGTTGGTGACGAAAATTTGGCCCAGCGAAGCGACGACAGTGGGCCAAAAGATGGGCATTGATGCACACATGATGGCGAAATCGATTTCCAGGCATGAAATGATGAGGACTTCGGGGTACCACCAGGTGAAATCGTAGGCTTGTTTTATATTCGAGCTGTGTTTAAAGGTAGTCCAAAGGCGAAGGATGGACATCAAGACAACACTAGAGGCGTTAGAACTTGTGTACACGTCGCAACATTTGAGTTTGCGTACATTGAACCGAGCGAGAACAGTCCAGTCATAGCGAGTAGTTGCTCCCTCCCCAAGTTCCGTTTAAAGTATTCTGACAGTGGTACCGCGAAAATGGCAATGTCGAGGACCATGTTGGTGATGGCAAAAGCTTCGTGGGTCAGTCTGAGTCTAGCGAGGCTAACATTGTATATAGCTTACAGAGCACCCAACTCTTAGTCTGGTTAACACTACTATAACCAAAGCCATAGCATGTTGGCGGCGGGGTGGTTTGCCTGTTCCAGAAGCCAGAAACTGGGAAGCATGGCACCCAAGCCATGAACGAGAATGCCAAGCCCCATGCAATGACAACGGTAAGCAGTACGTAGCAGACTCGGCGGCGTACTCCGTCGCGGAACACTCTCAAGTACTGGAGAAGCAGTGAGATCTTAATCAAGGCCGTGGTGGTGTGGTAAGCAGCATTGGTCGTGTACAACCAGTGCATAGTTTCCGAGAGAATGTCGAGATTGTAAATCAAGTGGTGTCCAAGGCCATATTCCGTACCTTGCCCAGTGTCAGCATGGAATGATATCTGCAGATCCAAGCGGGCTAAATTACCTCCGAGGAAAGCAACCACAGATACAAGGTTAAACAAGGCTGCAACGACGACAAAAGCGTCGTCCCATCCTGGTTCACGGATGATGCGCAGTCGTGTGTGGAGACGGATGCACACGAAGATCCAGCTCAGTACATGGAAAGATATTGTGACGCCGAACATTGTGCTCTTGCGATTTGCGAGTGGCATAGGCTCATTTGGGTCCGGAGGATGGGCCATCATCCCGATGATGATACTCGTGAATTGATCCGACATGGTAGTTGAGACCGGAAACGATCCAATTGTGTGCGTACGCAGTGCCGAAAGTCGAGTAACGGGAGGGGACCGTGGTGAAGGAAATAAGGGAAGGCCTTACGAAGAACGGTGGCCGTCGCGATTGTAATGGTCACCATCCTCAAAGTACCAGATACACTTGACTTGAGCCCACGGCCCCACGCAGCCTGTGTCGGCGCTTTGCTCATTGTCCTCAGACGTATTATGATACCCTGACTCGCAAATTCGCATGACGGGCAAGGTTCTACCCCGGTGGTATTGACCAGAACAGCTAGGGGTTGGAGGTATAGTTGGTTAGCGAACTGCTGTACGGCTCGCTCCTCGGCGGTTCCCTTGAATGCAGGCCGCAATGCTGTTACAATCAGGTCGACTCGTGAATCGAGGCGAGCTGGTATGTCGCTGAGACGATGCAGATGGGCATGGTATGCACAACGTCTACGTTGGAGCTCATCGTTGCCGTCGCTCTACCCCGGAGCTGTCATTGGGCGGCTGCTCCTAGTAGTCAAATAGTGCTATTTGATATGTACGGCCAGTCGCAAGGGTTTTTTTTTTATTTGCAGACTCGGGCGTAAGCTGCATTGAGGCGGCAAGTTGTTTCAGAATCTCTTTCGTGGATGCGTAACAGGCACGGTAATGCCGGGATGGTCGCTGTTGAAGGGTCGTCTGGCCTGGACCGAGACTGGGAGGTGCCCCCTGCGCCAGGGCTCGGCAGGATTCTCACAGGATGGAGACTGCCGCTGGTGACATGCTTGTTTCTTAGGAAACGTGGCGTGCACTCTAGAAAACCACATTCGGGGATTGCGGCAAGCTCGTGACGCTGGTGGGAAGTTTTCCGGGTGTTGCAGAGTGCTGATCGCTGGCAACCGAAGTTGATGTGAGTTGCGCTGATTCGGTCGCGGGCGCTGCGTGGCCCTATGAGATGTTTTGCCCCAGCTGCCCAGGTGGCTGGGTATTCACACCTCGAGGACGTGCCTGCCAAGAACATTTCTGGGTCTGGGCACAATCCTACACAGTACACCTACAGTACGGTACTTGACTCGTCAGCAAATCACGACCCTTCTCCGCATGCTCTCTAGGGCTGTCAACCTCCAAGAGTGGAGTGACCCAGTCACGCGATTAACGGGCTTTGTTCATTACTCTCCTGCATCCATCGTGCCTTGTTGAGTTTGCTTGAGGGCACGGAGAATACTGCAACACTTCATTATATTGGCCATCGTCGACAACGGGCTCCAACAACCGAAGCGGATTATATACGTAATATCCTTGGACGGCTGCGAGCCAATGTCCTATATTTGCATCTGACCGTACATGTTTCTTGGGGTAGTAGACGACGGTCACGGCCCCCAACTGGTGGCTATACTAGATATATTGTACAAGCAGAATGGCAATGAAATGACCGGTTCAGGCCTTGCTGTCCAGTTTGCGAAGCTGCTTTGGCGGGCCTCCGTCAGATGCCGATGGGAACATATCACCAGGGGACGGCCGCGGCCGGTGGAATGACACAGTGGATTGTGCCAAAGGGATGGACTGTTTTTGCTCCATTGTTGGCTGTTGTGTCCGCAAATCTGGCGGAGAGTCGTCGTCAAACTCCACGTCTTCCCTTTCGAGCTCCTCGAGATCCTGCTCCAACTCTTGCAGAGCCTCGTCTGCAGTCTTGTCTCGCCTCTGGTGTGTCCTGAGTACGCCGCCCCACAGTGTCTCCAGATCGGTCTCGGCTCTCTTCTCCTCGGTGAACATCTGCACCACAACATTGACACCCGGCTTGACGTCTCTGAAGCCAATGAATTCTCGAACGTCGTCGCCAGGCATCTTCGTGTCTTCTGGATGCGCTTCAATCTTGCCGAGAGTGCAACAGATCCACCCTGTGCGTATGCCATCGTCAATGTTGCCCTCTGGTGCCGCTCCTCCGACGTTCGCCAACATCCTCATGCGCTTGGCTTTGCGTCTGAGCTTGATCTTGAGCTCGTTGCGACCCAACAGCCCTGCTGCATTTGCATTCAGTCCATGATCTCTTCGCAGGTATCGACAGAATCTGTCAGCCGCTACATGAAGATGCTTTTCAGAGCGAGCTGTGCCGATGATCATGATCAATTTGGGTCCCAGCGCGGGCGGCGGGTCCAGATGTCGCAGATCGAGCAGTGAGAGATGGTCAAGGCCGGCGGTGACGGAGATGTATTCGAGCAGCGTTTCGAGCAGCGGTGGAGAGTTGGGGGGTAAATCGGGTATCTGGGCAGGGTGTATAGGCGAGGGCACAGATGGTTGCGTTCGTAGGTACCATGGAACAGAGGCGGATGGACGAGGAGCTGCCGGTGTTGTCGCTGCTGGGGGAGGTTGCTTGGGGGCAATCAACGGCTCCCGTCCCTCGGTCGAAGCGGCGGCCTCAGCTTGGTCTTGCAGCAAAGTAGGCTCGGGACTCTGGACCGGGGCGGCATCGTGCTTCTCTGTCCGCTGACACGGGCTGGTACTCAATGCACGTCGTGGTCTTGGCCTGGACCATGTGGTCGACGCCTGGAGGGGGTCGTGTGCTGGGCCGTGGGCTCTTGTGGACGAAGATGCAGCCTGACGACAAGCACGACAGACGAAAGTGGACGAGGCTACACGCGACAGAAACATGTCAAGGGCGGGGGATGGTCTGGATGGGATGGGATTGGCAAAGCGGGCTTGCGCTGTGTGTTGTCGCCTCGAGTGCTCGCCGTCGCAGGTGTTCACGTGCTGGGTGCCCGTGGACTGCACTTTTCCATGGAATGCACCTGGAACGCGCAGATGTCGGCGAAGCGAATCGCCGACGGAGGGTCTCGAGCTGGACGATGCGACCAGGCACGTGCCGATAAGATAAGGCGCGATAAGATAAGAAAAGCAAGTGGCGGAACCCGGCCAGGCTCCATGGCATTGGAAAATATTGGCGGGGTGCATTTCCAAGCACACACACACACGCCAGCCAGCGCACAGCGATTTCTCTCGCCCCCGACTTCGACTCTTCCAGAAAAAGTGCACGGTACACGGTATACGGTATACGGTACACGGTACACGGTACACGGTACACAGCACACAGTACACAGTTCACAGTCCGTCCTCCGCCAGCCGCCATGGAGGTCGACACCGGGCTTGCCTTCACCGCGGTGCCCAAGAACGCCGCCACGATTCTCTGCGCAGACTGCGGGGCGCCCGTCGATGGCACGCTCAACGGCGCCTTTTGCTACGACTGCATCAAGCTGAAGACGGACGTGACGGGCGGCATCCAGCGCGAGGCCATCCTGCTCATGTGCCGTGACTGTGACCGCTGGCTGTCCCCCCCAACCAGCTGGGTCGTCGCCTACCCCGAATCACGCGAACTGCTGGCCTTGTGCCTCAAGAAACTCCGGGGCCTGAACAAGCTGCGCATCATCGACGCCAGCTTCATCTGGACCGAGCCGCACAGCCGCAGGATCAAGGTCAAAATCACCGTCCAGAGCGAGCTCAACGAGGGCGCCATCATGCAGCAGAGCTTCGAGGTCGAGTACACACAAAACTACCAGCAGTGTCCGGACTGCGCCAAGAGCTACACACACAACACCTGGAGGGCCTGCGTGCAGGTGCGCCAAAAGGTGCCGCACAAGCGCACCTTCCTGTACCTCGAGCAGCTGATCCTCAAGCATGCCGCCCACAAGGACACCATCAACATCAAGGAAGTCCACGACGGAATCGACTTCTTCTTCGCCCAGCGCAACCACGCCGTCGCCTTTTGCGACTTCCTCAAGGCTGTCATCCCCGTCAACATCAAGCGCTCCGAAGAGCTCATCTCCCACGACATCCACACATCAACCAAGAATTACAAGTTTTCCTTCTCCTGCGACATTGTCCCCATTTGCAAAGACGATCTCGTAGTCCTTCCTATCCCCCTCGCAAAGAAAATCGGCAACATTGCGCCTCTCACTCTCTGCACCCGCATTGGCACTTCCATACAACTACTCGACCCGGCTACTCTACAAACTGCCGATGTCGCCACCGACGTCTACTGGCGGACCCCCTTTCGGCCGCTCGCCGACGTACAAGAACTGACTGAATTTATTGTCCTCGATATCGACCCATTAGGCAAGCAAGTCGGCAAAAACTTCCTCGCCGAAGCAACTGTAGCGCGGGCCTCGGACATGGGTGTGAATGACACCACCTACTATTGCCGTACCCACCTGGGCGGCATCCTACACGTCGGCGACTCCGTCATGGGCTACTTGCTGAGCAACACAAACTTCAACAGCGAGCTCTTCGATGTGCTCGAATCCAACAACAAATATGCCGCGCAGATCCCCGACGTTGTGCTCGTCAAGAAGTTCTACCAACGATCCAAGAAGAACAAGAACAAGCGCAACTGGCGCGTCAAGCGCATGAACAAGGAGGAAGGCGAGATGCTGCCGCGCAAACAGGATCAAGCCCGGATGGAGAAGGACTTTGAGATGTTCCTGCAGGATGTCGAAGAGGATGAAGAATTGCGGGCGACGATGGCGCTGTACAAAGCGCAACAGGAGCAGAAACAGAAAGACGCCGATGCTATGGATACGGAGAGTACGATGGGTGATGACGAGGACGATGAGGGGTTGGCCATTCCAATGGAGCAACTGCTGGATGACTTTGAGGATATGAAGATGCAGGATTAGATGGCTGCAGACATCTTGGACGTGCATTGGGTTACCAGGTGTCTTACGTTTGCTGCATCTTGGGCGTTGGGAGATGAAAAGATGGAACTTCGTTTCCGGGATTATGGTTAGTTCAATGTCTTTATTAGATTTACGAATGGAAGGGATCATGTTCGCATTGTTCTCGTTGCGATGCTCAAGGCGGCTAATGTAGATGTGAGGTCAACATACACTCGCCTTCGCTTAGGGCTAGAGCAGCTTGGTTTTGTAAAAGAGAAAGCAATCTCCATGCCGTGTCCTGAATACAATCTGTGGGTGAATTGTCAGCTTTGGCGCAAAGACCCATCTATACCTCATCTCCTCAACATGGGTGCCAACTGAGCTTGAGCAGGGATGCTATGCAGCCTAGTCCATAATCCAGCTCGTACAATTTTGAGGCGCCTGATCGAGTTTTGATACATTTGATACTAGCCTGCCGCGCTCAGCTAGCGCAGATTGCCCATTGAAAACATGCTACGGACCGTGCTGGAGCCAGAAAGGCAGCTGCGAGAGTCGGTGTCTACCTACTATCTGGACGCTGACACGTGTAGTGATGACGAGCAAAAACCAAGTTTTCGTAGGAACAGTGCACTTTCTAGTACCCTAGCTTCTGATGTCGACATTGCGACTGAAGGAGGACCTGCCTACCATCTCACCTCCTCCGAACTGGGGCCGTTGAGAGTAAGGAGCGTATTCACCAAGCATTCCTGTATGTACTTGATCATGCATGAAGATACCAACGCCTCCGAGCACGAGTCCTTTCGATCCTTGCTACATCTGCATGCAACAAAGTGCTGTAGAGTCGTCCAGCAGTGGATCATATATCCAGTCCAGACGACATGTCTTCTACACAACAGCAGCAGCAAGAAAGCATTCAAACCTCGGTCTCTGAACTGCACTACAGGGAAGTTGAGTACATCTGCTGAACCTTGACTTCTGCTCTCAGACGCAGGGTTGCCACCATGCAAAATACGACATTCTATGGACAAGTTGAGATAGCTGGGCTATATACCATAGGTAGCTATCGCAAGCTGATAGTCCCACTACACGCGGCTACCGATCCAAAATTTACTGGGTAGCGTTGCCCGCAGGTTGGTCAGTAACTGGGACTAGTGCCTCCGCCTGAACTGATTAAGCGTACGATCTCGACTCTCCACACTGCGCTGTCGAAGATGAAGAAGCTGTGGCACCTGCCACGAGCATGAGCTGTACGCGGCGGTCTGACTCTGAACGAGGCCGAATGAGTTGGAGCAGGAAGAAGCATCGAGAGACTCTGCAACGAGCTTTTGCGTGACTTGGTAGGTACCTATACAGGCGACATCGGCATACCTTCCAGTCGCACTTCCAAAGGACTGTCGGTACACTGGCCGGGACGGGAAGAGGTTCTCCACACGCCCAAACGAGTAACCCGTTGCAGTCCCGCATTACCATACAGAGGATGTCAAAAGTTGCCTGCACTTGACCACGCACTGGACAGCTTAGGAATTTACCCGAAGTCCCCTTGAGACCAATCACGATATCTGTGGCTACAAGCCCGAGTTGCCCCCGACGACGGCTTCATGAGGCTGGGAGCCTAAAGTCAAATCGCCCAATCATGTTACTTTCGCCCTACCACCAAGCTTATGCCGTGCCAATCAGGCCGCTGCAACTTTCGCTAGTGGTCAACCATGACGCTATACCTGCACTCCGGGGCCCCGCAATGCATGCACACAGGTAATGCTTCAACGCCTCATCATTGACGGTTTCAAAATAGTATCGGCGCTAACGTACCACAAGCATCATGTCCCGTGGACTACGTGAATTTGGCGGAGTTTCTTAGTGCATCGAATGTCTTGCCCTCCGTGGCAAGTAACCTTCTCCGAGAACATCCTCCTTGCGCTCACAAAGAGGGCTGTTCTGTCTCTTCTGATTACATTTAGCCTTGTTGCGCAGCACAATGGATAAGATCCACAAGCTCAATGTGGTCCATCGTTATGAGAAGCGCAGTCTACTCATTGCGTAAGAAGAATTACACTGCAACTACCATATCCAGGTCAAGCAACTGACTTGAGATACAGAATCAACTGCATCGCTGGACTTTCCATTCTCTTCTTTGGTTACGACCAGGGGATGATGGGCGGGGTGAATACAGCTTTCGACTATTATACTCTCATGGGCTTTGGTCATAAGGGACCCGATGGCGGCGTTGTTGTGACAGATACTCTGTTACAAGGTGGCATCGTCTCGGTCTACTATCTCGGAACATTGGTCGGTTGCCTAATTGGCGGTTCCATTGGGGATCGATATGGACGCATCAAGACTGTCTTCATTGGAGCGGCCGTTGGTGTTGTCGGGGCAGGATTGCAGTGCTCAGCTCGGAGTGTAGAGTGGATGATTTGCGCTCGCCTCATTAACGGCTGGGGCACGGGTATCCTGAATTCCATTATACCTGTCTGGGCCACCGAGACCGCAGAGCACAAGTCGAGAGGCCAGTTCATTGCTATCGAGTTCACTCTCAATATCTTTGGTGTGGTGATTGCCTACTGGCTCGAGTATGCCTGCTCATTCTACGGAGACGGCACGTCCTCTTTTATCTGGCGCTTTCCTGTCGCTTTCCAGATCCCAATGCTCCTCGGTCTCATGACCGGTGTCTTCTTCTTCCCCGAGTCGCCACGATGGCTGGTCAAGATGGGTCGAGAAGACGAGGCCCGCTATATCCTGGGTCGTCTTCGCGGCAACGAGGGCGCAGAAAGGGAAGCCGCAGAGTCTGAATTCCAGGACATTGTAGCATCCTGCGAACTGGAGCGCACAAACTTCCAGAAGCAGAGCTACGTCCACATGCTCTTTGGTCTCGGATCCGGCAAAATGCACACGGGCCGTCGTGTCCAACTCGTCGTCTGGCTTCAGATTATGCAGGAATGGGTTGGCATCGCCGGAGTTACCATCTACGCACCCACTATTTTTGGTATTGCTGGCCTCGGGCCTGCCCAGCGGCAATGGATTGCCGGTTTGAATAACATCTTTTACATGTTTTCTACCCTCATTTGCGTCTTCACCCTGGACCGCATCGGCCGACGATGGACCTGCTATTGGGGCTCCGCTGGTCAAGGCATCGCCATGGCACTAGCAGGCGGCTTCTCATATCTCGGTCAGCAGGCTACTCTAGATGACGACGCAAGCAAAGCATCGCGCTACGGAATTGCCGCAGTTTCTATGGTCTTCGTCTTCACCTTCATCTTTGGAGCGACCTGGCTTACCGTGCCGTGGTTGTACCCTGCAGAGATATTCCCATTGGAAGTAAGGGCAAAGGGCAACGCCTGGGGTGTGGTGGGGTGGTCCATCGGCAATGGCTGGCTCACGCTCTTGTGCCCGATCATGTTTGAGAAGATTGGCGAGAAGACGCTCTACATTTTTGCAGCTTGCAATGCGATTACCATACCCATGGTATGGGCACTGTACCCGGAGACCAATCAACGGAGCCTCGAGGATATTAACCTGCTGTTTGCGTCGGATAGTATCTGGAACTGGGAGGCAGAGAAGAACTTTGCGAGGCTGAGGGAGGAAGTGGGCAATGTTGAAGGTTCTGCTAGATCAAAGGATGTTGAACATGGAGCGAGTCGTAAGCAAAGTCTCGTTCAAGGGGTGAATCGGCATATTGAGGCAACAAAGCAATGATTAGAAGTAGCGAACAGGTAAGAGGTTTCCTTGCGAGGCTGAGGCTGAGGCCGAGGATGCTAGATACTGTATATGGCTACGATGGTACAATTACATTATTTGGTATCTCACCCACACTACAGTAGAGTCACCGAACTCTTTACCGGGATTGCTGTTATTCATCATCGTCATCTCTACAGTTCAAGCCTAGTAGGAGTTGCATTGGCACGCACACACATGTGGACCCCGCAGCGGGAAAAAGAGTATACTATATATGTAAAGAGTAACATCCGCAATCAGCCGGGTGATCAGCAGACATGGCCCCAGTAAGCAAAATGGGGGCGCTTCCGCGATTACCACGTGTTTTGCGGAATTGGTACCTACGCTAATGTCACGACGGTGATGTGTACTCGTAGGACTTGTAGATCGCATCGCAACGGTGGATTATGCAAAAGCAAATACGGTGCCAGTGCCACGGCTGGGAATTCCCAACGATGCAGCTGAGTGGAGGGGGAGGGGGAGGGGTTGCGGTTAACGCCCCATCGGCTAATTTCTTGCTCTTGGCGTGGAGCTGAGAAGTTGGGTTACCTGTGGTACAGTATGTACTGTGTATCACTGTGTCGGGCGTGGGATGAGCGGATGCAATAGAATAGAGTACTCTATGGAGAGAGAGAGAGAGAGAGAGTCACAGAATCGGCGGAACCCAACGGAACCTTGGATACTCCCGATTCCTCGAGTCGCTGCAAAGCCGTTGAACAGTAACGTGGACCTGGATCCATAAGCATGGTATGACGAGTTGACAGGCCAATTGGACCGGACGGGCATCTGTTTCGGGCCCGCAGCCGACGATCATCAATAACACCGAGTTCCCAAGAGCATTGCAAGTCCGAGCGGAATAATCCTCGATAGCCCGGAAGCCGGGTGTAAGTGGAGCATTGCGGAGGGACTGAGCGTTCGTGCGCATGCGGCAACTAGGGTAGAGTCCCCATGGATTGATTTGAGCTATGTGTGTGTGTGTGTATGTGCTGACAAGACTGGTTATCGGCACTGTTTCAAGTTGATTCCACGACTTGCCTCTCGTAGAGGGCTATTACTTATCGAGTGCAGCCTTACCAAAGCGGCAGAGACAAGGGGATCTACTTTGAGGAGCAAGGTGGTTCCCCTGACTCGCATCAGCGCAAAGTGTCCGTGACTGATCGTTGCAGGGAACTTTTGTTTGATTGTCCCGCCAGCATGTCTGCTTCGTCTGGGTACATGGTCTCGGCCTCCAAATCTGGCTTGTGCGTGGTCTAGACGTGGATGCATCCTGCAACCAATTGTGCCAAACCGAGTGT
Organism: Plenodomus tracheiphilus IPT5; assembly: GCA_010093695.1. Lineage (NCBI taxonomy): Eukaryota > Fungi > Ascomycota > Dothideomycetes > Pleosporales > Leptosphaeriaceae > Plenodomus > Plenodomus tracheiphilus. The sequence goes on from MU006368.1 coordinate 35,681, forward strand.
GAAAGACGTTGAGCAAGGCGCGACTGCAGAGGTGCATAGGTAGCTAGGTAGGTGACTACCTAGGTACTGTGTACCTAACGTGCAGGGTGTTGGCTTAGAGAGGGTCAAATGCCCAGATTGCTTTCCATGTGGGCTCGTCCACTAACAGAGTCGCATCAGTTGCGAGGCCAGATCAACGTCGCATCGAAAGGTTGCAGCGTGTCGGCCTGCTTCTTCATTGGCGATACAATGGGCTGATGTGTGTTGGGGAGATGCGGGTGATTGTGTGGCGCGTGCATGCTGCCGACGGCATGTGCCGAAGCGCGAAGACATGACTGCGGCAGGCCAATATGATGAGACTGCATGTACAGTGAGGTGATGAAGAACATGGACCAAGTAGCGTCGAGGATGGTGTAGACGAAGTGGACAGCAGCGGCAGACGCGGGCGTGGCGCTGGGTTGAGAGCGGTGGCCGCGGGAGTGGACGCGATGCGTGGCACAAGCGGCAAGCAGACGTCGAGGGCTGGGCATCGCAGCGCAACTCGAGGGCTCTCGGTGGGCAGTCCTAGGTCGTGTTGGGCAGTGCCGTCGTGGCCATGGGACGGGCCCTCCGCCAGCTAAGGGTTGCGTGCCATGGTCGTCGCTTGGGGCTTTTTGCGGCTGCTTCCAGCGCACTGGGAGAGCCGGCACGCCCAGGTGCTCAGCCCTTGACGCTACCGGACAGGGCATAGAGTACCTATATACCTACATACATATTACACATGTACATGACAGCTCGCCCTCGCCCTCGCCCTCGTCTCGCTGGATCCGCTCGCCTGCCAGTGTCAGTGCCAGTGCCAGTGCCAGTGCCAGAGCCAGACTCGTGGTCGTGCCGCCCAAGCCCGACGACCAGACTGTAGGGATTGTGGCGCTGCATGCATACATGCATACATACACACACACACACACACACACACATACACATAAACAGCATACACGACGACGACGACGACGACTCCCCACGGCCCGCCGGCCACGCCCAATCCCAGCCTTGTGCTCTGCTGCCTCGTGTGCCCCGTCGACGAGCACCACACATGGCCACCATGTCGACGACCCCCACAACTGCGGCGCCCCGCGAAGACCGGCTGGAAGACCGCCGCTTGAGCCTGGGCAAATACGTCAAGCGCATGAGCAGCGTCTTCAAGAGGGAAAAGTCGACCAAGAGTCTTGTGGTTGCTGCTGCCTCGCCGCCCCCAGCGTCCTCGGCCGCGCAGGGCGAGCAGCCTCGACTGAACCGGGCAGTCGCCGCAGAGGACCAAGTCGCCCCACCACCCATGTGAGCCCTACCAACACCAACACCAACACCAATACCGTCCCTGTGCATCTCCTTGATTCTTCTTGGCACCCACCAGCCTGACCATCTACTGACTCTGGTGTCCCCTTGACAGCACCTCGCCCGCTCCACCCACCGCCCACCCCCCCGCCGACTCCCCCGCCACCAAGCAGCTCGACCGCCATGCCATGCAGCAAGAGCGAGCCCGCGCTCTCTTCGCAAAGTATGGCCTCACTCTCGACCCCCACGACTGGATCACCCCCGCCGCCCCCTGCCCCACCGTCCAGCGCGTGGAAAAGGCCATCCGCATGCGTGTCCACCGCAGCTGCCACCGCTGCGGCTCCATGTACGGGGCCGACAAGACATGCCAGCAGTGTGACCACAAGCGCTGCAAAAAGTGCCCGCGATACCCCAAGAAGAAGACGGCCGGGGCCAGGGAAAAGGAAGGGGAAAAGGAAGGGGAAAAGGACAAGGACAAGGACGCCGTCGACAAGGTCAAGCGGCGCAAGGTCCTCACCATCACCACCAGGTCCGGTTCCGAGCTGGCCTACCAGCCCCCCAAACAGCGCATCAGACGCACATGCCACAAGTGCCACACCCTCTTCTCTCCCTCTACCGCCACCGTCTGCGACTCCTGCAATCATGTCCGATGCACCACCTGTCCCCGGGAACCGGCAAAGCTGACCAAGTGGCCTGCTGGATACCCTGGCGATGTAGACCCAGACAGCGACTCCGAGGTGGAAAAGCAACTGGACAAGTTTAGACGAACCTGGCGCAAGCCCCGTACACGCGTCCGCTGGCAATGCGACAAGTGCTACACTCTGTTCCTCAACCATTCCCCTCAGTGTCCTGGTTGCGGCCATGAGCGCTGCGACAACTGTACCAGGTCACCGTAAGTCGCCACGACGACGCCCTTTTGCTCTAGACAAGATTGTTCTTACTGACAGCCTTCTAGCACCAAGAAGACCAAGAACGAGGAGCAATTCGACCCCCACATTGTTGCTGCTGTCGAAGCGAAGCTCAGAGCTCTCACAGTCGACGACTCACACACTTCTGGGACTGAAGTCACCTAGCTTGTATCCAGCTCAGATTCTACGTTCATGATGAGTTCTGACACGGGCAAGCTACAGGCTGCTCCATTTTCCTTGTCCTGTCGTTCACTGCATCTTGTGACGATCACAGTTTCAGCTAGCGAACGAGGTCATCGTCAATAGTTATCCTCGTCCAGACTGTCAACAGAATACTATACACCCTTTGCTCTGACCAACGGGGGTTTTAATACCATTCAAGTCCAGTGTCTTCCACTTGTCTTGCTATACATGGACGTTTGCCGCATTCCACCGCCCCCGTCCCCGCTCAGTGTTCCCATCAGACTTTTTGTTTGGTGCCCATCCCCCCATCACTGTACAACAAACAGTTATAACCCGAGCCGAGTTCAACTCTGGCCAGTAAATCATTACCAGCGCCATGCACACCGTATCGCACAACCCCACATCTAGCTGTCCGACTTGCCTGCGAATCCTGCACACATGTGCCTTGCTCGTACGATTCTTTTCTGACGGGTCGCACAAAGTGGCGTATTCGGCGTGCAAAAGTGGGGTCGCTCCATGCTGTACAGGTTGCACGCGAGGACGGTGGCACGGCGGATGTCAGGTCGCAGTGCTGGGAATCGCGAGGCTTCGATGTCGGCCTCGGGTCATTCGTCATGTGGCAACCCTATACGACAGGATTGCCTCATTCTTTGGGCGTTGCTGCTTAGATTTGTGAGCTACTGCACCATGTGCAAACCTTAAGACGCTGACTTGCTGTTATACAGAACCGCCACACAGCCGTTGACATCCCTGTTAGAGCTTGGCCGGAGAATAAGTCGGCTCGTGGTCGGCCCGGAAATCACATTTACCATTACCGACAAAGACCTTGGCTTTGGGGGTCTGGCAGCTATGTACAGCACACCACTACAAGGTTCTATCATAGGATGACCCGCAAGGTCTATCCCGGCCTTCATGCAACTCGGACGTATACTTTCGCTAGAGTAAACTACGAGAGCGTTGAGTCGTCCCGGCGCCAGAAACTTGCAGGGCAGGGCCACCAAGGCATCTCGTTACCAGGACGTACCTTTCCCCACTGATTGATTTCATGCGCCCAGTCTTCGGATCATTTGCTTGTAACACTCCATGAAGCACCGTGGAACAAGGTTTGTCCACGCATTCACCGCTATCTGCACCATCGTCGTGACGAATGTCAACTGATAACTAGCAATGGAAAGCAAACGTAAAACATGTTCGGACTCAGGAATATTTCCGATGCCAATCCCAAGATCCGGGGTGGGGTCGGAGGATGGTCTTCCTGCAAAAGGAAGGTTGATGTGCTGCGTGTAGCTAATTGTCGTCACGCGTCCTCTGCTAGACGACAGCCAGTCAACAAATTTGTACCAGCATGGACCTCGTACGTTTCGTCGTCATGATATGATGAATTGTGCTCACGGCTTGAGCCACAACTACGGAGATATTAGTTACCTGCTCACATAACTCACATACTATCTTCACTTGCTTCCTAATGTAGATGCACTTCAGCTAGCTCATGACTCATGAGTTCGTGGGCCTCTCCGTCCATGAAACCATGTAGATGAGCACCTCCTACCAGCGAATGCTCACCAGCATGCACAGACCCTGGGCTATGCGTCTCTTCATCCACGGATGTTGGCCGCAGAATAAAAGGAACGTTACCGCCCGCCAGTATCCAAATCTCGTCACCAGTTTTCGTATCCGTGGGTCCAATACCCATGTGTCCCTCACTGGTCATGAAGAACGTATGGTTCATCAGCATACAACGTAGCGAATAAACAACCTCGCTGTCCATGTCTTCTTCCTCTGCAAATTCAGCCACCAGTTGCACATCCTCGTCAGTGGCGCGACGTTCTGGAGCCTCATCTGTGACCAAGTCTCCAATGACCGTCCTGAAAAACGCCTCTTGATAAGTCTCTTCGCTCTCTTCGCTCTCTTCGCTCTCTTTGCATGGATACATCTCGTCTGCCGGCTCATTACTCAAGCACTCGCTCAATAGATTCTTCCAGCCACGCATCTGTGTTACAAGCTCCTCGTACTCTATGTCGTCAACCTCGTCGCAAATCCTCGCTGTACCCACTCGTTTTACAACTCCTACCTTCACTCCCCGAAGCGACAATAACCGTCCATCACAACGAATCATGCCCTCGCTCAAATCGACCTCGGCACACGCATCGAACCAGTCATATCTAAACGACGGATCCCACCAAGCATACCCATCATTGACCGTCCCACATCTTCTAAAATCAATCGCCCAGCTCGGCAAGCCCGGGTCCCTCTGCATCTTCATCCCTACAAGATACTCGAGCCCTTGGTCCCATTCAATCAAGTCTCGTGTGACGTTTGCATATAATGTTGCAACATCGACCGAATAATCGCAATTCGCAATGCTGGGTATCGTATCCTCGGGATCAAACAGTCCCCCCAGTGCATACACTTTATCCCGGGCATCAAGCGCATCGCGGTACCGCCACCGGTGTAATATTTCCAATGGTGTTTCGCCTTCTTTGGTAAGATCGAGACCCATGACTATGGGCTTAAAGTCTTGCATGTCGAAAGAGTCGATGGGTGATGGCCAGTCGAACCACCCGGCTCGTGCAGCGGCTACAACAGTGGACCAGGGAATACTGAGGGGCCCCCAGTGTAGGACCAATGTGGGGGGCAACACGGCTTCTTGGACTGTCCATATGCGACGCCACCAGGGGTTTTTTATGAAGACGCAGAAGGCATCATATGCGGTGTCGACGAGGGCGCGTGTGCTCACGCTGGGAGGTGCAAGAATGGGTGGAGGGGTTGAAGGCGGAGAGGACGAAGCCCAGTAGCTTTGCGCGAGCAACGTGATCATGTCGAATGTGCCTTGAGCGCTTTCTTCACGAATGGGACGTGGGATTTCGCCAAACCAAATCACACACTGCGTACACAATTTGTAAATCTTGGTCATCAGCCTGACTTGATGTGTTTTTTCGGCCGCATTCTCTTGCTCGATACAACATTGATCTATCCATAACATTCGCGACCCCGACGAATAACGCAATCTCACGAGGGCATCGTAGAGACCTTGGGTCACATCAATGTCGTTGCGATTAGTTATGTGTATCGTCTTGCACTTTGGACCGTTCCCCCACACGTAGGAGAGTGTTTCGTAGGGTTCGGGCGAGGCAAGTGAGACAATGCGGAGGGTACATGTTACCGTTTCTTCCTCGCCGGCGTGGACATCCAGAACGCGGATCAATTCTTGGGGCTCTCCTGGAGTCTGAACAGAGAGATCATCGTGGCGCGTCTGGCCGTGTTGAGTAGGCGATTGATCTGACTTGGATGGCGGTTCTGACGAGGTCACCAGAGCGGGCAAGGCAGGCCGGTGGGGTAGATTCTGCCGCGACATCGAAGATGAGCAAATGCCGAGGACGCGTTCGAAGCGACATGCAATCGAGACTGAGTCCAGGTTCAGCTGCAAGTCTATTCAATGACACTTTAGGCGTGGGACAGCGAACTCTTTCAGATCGGGGGGTGTGGCCGACGATTCCACAAGCGCCTTGAGCTTGCGTGATTGGTAGCGATATGCGAGGTCTGTTGGGTGTGAGCTGTCTCCACCTCAGCAGCGCGCCTGAAGCTGCTGCTCCCCTGACAATGTCAGAGAATGCTTCAATGTGTAGACCGAAATCAGTTGTTACACTTGGAAGCATTGCTACAAAGACTTTTTCGTATTGCGCAAATTTGTCCAGCCGATCTTCCTTGTATATGCTCACTCTGAGAATACCCACGTAGCAGCACGATGCGCTATAGTCCTTGTTCGTGTCCAACACTCTAGTCAAGATAGATCAACCATATTCCTTGGAGTTGCACGGCTCATTGTATACGCGACCACAGACTCTTTGAAAGACGGCCTTGTCTGACACAGTCTCAGCCCTATTGGAGCCTTGAAAGACTGCAGGCATATTGTTTCCTTGTGTTCACTGTATGTGAGCATATACAAGCCATGTCTCTTACCTAGCTCCAGATGGGCCATGCAATCGACCGCCGACTGACGTTTTGATCGGGGAGAGCCTTGATGCTATAGCGGGACAGGACAACGTGAATGCGTTCATTACTACAAGTGTCGCGACACAAGAAAATGTATACAGAAGGAGGGCTGCCTCGAGTATTTGTTACTTCATGTGGAACCCAGGCATTCGAGACGGAGCTCATGGAGCTAATCGCTTTGGCCACGACGTCGCAGGCTATGCAAAGGCCTAAAAATTCATCAAATCTATACACTGTCAGTGTACTGTCTTCTAATGCTACTAAAGGTAATGTGGGGTGCATGTTTGACGTACCTCTTCCAAAAAGCGCCCGCTTGGTCCAATCCATAGCCAAAAGACATCTCGTCCTAAAACTCACACTCTGCGCAAAGTACACTCCCCTCCAAAGGTACACGGCCAACAACCCCCCACTCAGCCCGTAGCCGTTGTAATCGAAAATTGCCGCATTGCCAATGTACGCCAGGGATCCAAGATGCTTGTATTCAAACGCCTTGTACACAGCATCATCCAAATCCCCATAGTCCACATCATTCAACGCCAGGCCAGGCGCCGCCTGCGCAATCTTGTTGAATTTGCGGCCAAGGTACATGCCCTGCTGGTTTGCGCGTTGTGCCGTTGCAGGCAAGGATGTCAGTTTGCTGTCAATCTGGTATAATAATTCTCTAAGTTCGCCAAAGTCAAGGGTCCCGGATTTGTCCTTGTCGTACTGTTCGAAGAGCTTATCGAGGCGGCGGAGGTGGTTTGCGGCCTGGGGAAAGCGCTGTTTAACGCGTTTTGCGACGCCTCGCCAGTCGGCGTAGGTAATGGACAAGTCCTCCGGGTCCTTGCCCTTCTCCCAGGCGGTGGTGCGCAGAAAATTGACAATGTGGTCGGAGACGTTGTTTTGTACGGTTGCACAGTCTCCGATCGCGTATACGTCTCCCAACGGGGAGCCGTTGAGACGGAGATGTGTATCGGTCTCCAAGGCGTGTTTATTGTTCTGCCCGTCGAGCTTTGCGGCGAGACGCTTGCAAAAGTCCGTCTGGGAAACACCAGTGGACCAGAGGCAGAAGCCCATGGGAATTTCCTTGGTGATGACTTTGTCATTTTCGTCCTTCTGGCTAAAGAGGATGCGGTCGGATTGAATTTCCTTGACGCGTGAATTGGTTAGGATGTCGACTGAGTCGTGGGCAAAACGCGTTTCGGCATATTGAGACAGGGCTTCGTCGTAGGTGTTGAGGATATGACTGCGAGATTGAATGACGTGGACAGAGATTTCATTGCGTAGGAGGCGGGGATAGAGTTTGCAGAGGTCTTCGTTGAGCATATCGTAGAGTTCTGCGGCGAATTCGACACCAGTTGGGCCACCGCCACAGACGACAAAGGAGAGAAGTCGTCGGCGCTCTTCGTCGGATGTGGTTGGTAGACAGGCACTTTCGAGATTGCGCACGACTTGATTGCGAATCAAGCGGGCGTCGCTGATGTCCTTGAGGAAATGGCAATATTCGAGGCCCTTGACGCCATGAGAGTTGGACACGGAGCCCACGCCGACCACCAGCTTGTCGTAGGGCACGTAGAAACGCTGCTCCACGCCCTTTGCATCAATGGCTGAGCACTCGATGAGCTTCTCCGAGAACTCGACGTCCTCGGCCTTGGCCTTGAGAAAGTGACCGTGTACCCTGCGGACGATCTTGCGTACGGGTTCGACGAGTGATCGCAGTTCGAGTGTTCCGACGGTGGCTGACGGCAGCATGGGCGTAAAGAGGAACGTGTTGGATGGCGATATCACCGTCACATGGTAGTCGTCCTCGTTCAATTGCTTCAAGAGTGCGACGCTGCCCCAACCCGTGCCCAGAATCACCAGCTTGGGCTTGTGCTTGAGCTGCTTGTTTGCGGGGCAATCGTCATCGTCGACGAAGTGGTCTGCAATGGGCAGGTTCTTCGGCCCGCCTCTCCTCGGGTTCAAGGCAAGCTCGGAGACGGGGATGTCGGTTGCAATGGGGTCGTCGTTGTACGTGTAGGCATCGTAGACGAAGAAGGCGACGACGAGAGCGCCGCTCACAACAACGAAGGAGCCGAGGGCCGCTGCGGTCCTGTATGCCAGTCGTACGGCGCGTGACTTGGTTACCGGCAGCGGCTTTGTGGATATGGACCGGGCGACGGCGGCGCTCGGCTTGAAGAACGAGGCCGCGTTGAGGCTCGCGGCTGTCTGCTGGGCGCGGGTCGACGACGGTCCTGCGGGGCTGCCGCTGCTCGAGGATGCGCGAAGCTGGGGTTGTGTTGGTATCGCCTGTGGGTATCTCGTGCGTGTCGTGCGTGGCACTCGTCTGCTCAGCGATGCGGCCTGTCGCGGCAGCATGGCGGAGGCGTGGCAGCGTCAATGGGCCGCAATGGGAGGCACAGTGGCTCGACACAGGGCAATCAAACGCGCAGGCCAAGCGAGTGTCGTGGGAAGTCCAGCAATGGCGGACTGAAGATCGCTGGGAGTGTTTACCGGGTGACGGATTGATCAGGTTTACCATGTACGTCACCGATGCGAGCGAGCCTCCACCGGCGATCTGCACACCAAGCTTCGGCCGACGCCCACCTGCACCCTAAGGTAGGTAGCCGTTGCTTGTCCCGTGCTGCAGAGGCCAATGGACTGGAAGCAGTGATCTCTTTGCATATACTACAAACCCCTCGCGGTCAACAAGGCTCGCTATGCATACAAAACATCGATATGTACATGGTCCCTCTCCCTCAGAAGCTCCCCACACGCCTTCACGTGCTAGCACGACCACACACCTACCGTGCCGTCTCTGCGGCCCTCAACAAGGTACCCGTCCTTGATGCGCACATGCTCAATGACAGAGTGGCTCGTGTTCTCGTCCTCATCAACGCCCACGCCAGGCCCACAGCTCCAATGCCGCCCGTCTGTCTTGTCGTAAACCTTGACAACAGATTCACCGGCCGCGGAAACAATGCGGCGCGCATCGAACATCATACTCGATACAGGGTGGTCGTAGGCGTAGGCGTCTGCGATTGCGCCGGTTCGTAGATCCCATATCTAGGTGTCCCGTCAGTAGTTGATTACGCACGTTTCAACCCCCAGGGAAATGGGGAAAAAAGTGACACTAACCCGTATGCTCCTGTCCATGCTTGCAGTAACCAGATGCACATCGTCGAATTGCAGCGCAGTAACCGGGCCTGTATGTCCCACAAGACTCCTATGAACCTGCCCGCTCCTCAGATCCCAAAGTCGCACCATGCCGTCTGCCGTTCCGCACGCCAGCGCCGCATCGAACACTTGCACCGCGCCCACAAAGTCAGCCGAGGCATCCGTGGCGCGGCCGGTGGAACGGAAAGTGTTGGTGGACGCAGCCGTGGCTTCTGCTTGGGCAGCTGCCCAGAGGACATCGAGAGTCTGCACACACCGCCCCTTGACCAAGTCCCACTGTCGGAGTGTCTTGTCGGCGGAGCCAGAGACCAGGGTGTCGCCGCGGAAGTTGAGTGCCGTGACTTCATCGACGTGAGATTCGAGCGAGAAAAGCGGTACATCTTGCATAATAGTCGCCGGTGGTGGCGGAGGAGCATCCGATGTGTTTTCAAAGGCTAGACCGTCATCATCGCCTTCCTCTTCATCGTCGTGCTTGTTGATTCGATTATCCATGGGGGCGTATTCGGCTTTGCTCAGATCCCAGAGGCGAATGGTTGCATCCTTTGAGCCGGTAGCGACAATGTTGTCTTCGACCTGAAGACAGCGAACTGAAGAGAGATGACCCTCGAGCATACCCATGCAGCGTCCCGCGCTCAAATCCCACACTCGTACTGTGTCGTCCAATGCTGCCGTGACGAGCATGCCCCATGGTGCGTCAAAGTCCAAAGCTGTGATGGAGTCCATGTGCGCCGGTATCTCCTTGATCTTTGACCCTGATTGCAAGTGCTCATGGAGTATAGGCATAGATTTGCGATGGGCGAGTCTCCGCTTGTTCTTCGATCGCGGTGAGTTGATCTTCTGGTATATCGACTCGGACATGAAATCGTCCGAGCCACCCTCCCCCGACCCATCCGAGTGTGAGCTGGGGGGTTTTGGAGCCAATGCGGCCTCGTCTTCCAGCTCTTCTTGCAGGTCCTCGATCTGATTGTCTACGCCCAGCAGATCTTGTTCGAGTTCCGACTCTTCAATCTCCAGTCCGGCCAAACGATCAAGCACCATTTTGCGCATTGTGTTGAGGTTTGCGATTTTGTCATCGATTTCATGAATCTCGGCCACGCACATGTGCTTCCGCACACCCATCATCTCGAGGCGGTGAGTCATGCTGTGCTTCTCGTTGCGCAGCCTCTGCATGGACGGCGGCACATTTTTGTTGTCCTCGTCGTCGTCGCCTCCAATCAGTCGTTGCCCTCTTGCATTGTGCCTGCCATGCTTCTTGCCTCGGTGGAGAGGCTCGTCGGGGACACTGGCCTGAAAGCCCTGGAACAGCGAGAACTCGTGGTCGTCTTCCGGTATGTTGTGCAGGATGTCGTCGGGTATGTATGCCAGCGCTCGCTGCTGGATCTCCGGCACTGAAATGCGTGAACGCACGATTTCGCGAGGCGTCGTCTGGGCAAAGGAGAAGACGGAGCGTTGGAGCATGGGCCGGCGAAGTTCGCGATGGAGCTCGCCCAGGGCCGTCTGATAGTGTTGGCCCACGCCCTCGCCGGCGATGAGGCTGCCCGCGGTGGCAGACACTTTTTTCCCAAAGGCCTGCAGATGGCGCGTCTGGGGCCACTGTTAGCATCACACGGCAGCTTCTGAGGCGGCAGTGGGGAGGTGTACATCGGGCAGCGAGTCCATCAGGCTCGAGCCGAGGTCGCTGTCGGGGGATCGTGGGCGCGGGCTGGTCGACCGGCCACGTCCTGGCGAGCCATTGCGGGCATAGGACGAGGCCATGCGAGCAGAAGTGGAGGCGGGTAATGACTGTCAGGGTTGCGCAGTGCAGGACGGCCGTCTTATGTCATGCTTGGTCGTGCAGGAGGAGCAGGAAAAAAAAGGCCTGTCAGCCAATGCGACAGGCGAAGAGTCGTGGGGGCAGAGCGGCGGCGGTAGTGGAGGTGGCTCTGGTGGAGGTGGCTCTGGTGGTGGGTCGGGGCAGATTCATGCAGCTCTCGCATCGGCGGTGGTGCTGCGTCATTCCGCCGGCCGTCTGCCCAGGTGCCAGCCGGAAGCCGATGGTCGGGCGGGCGTATGTATTACTGTATCACAGTACTACTACTACAGTACTACTACTACTACTACTACTACTACACCTCCGCTCAGTCCCACTACCCGTAGTAGTAGCAGTAGCAGCAGCAGCAGCAGCAATAGGGCGGCACAAGACACACCACCATGGACGCTGCAATCGACCTCTCCGACGTCTCCAAGGCGCTCGACCTGGCCAACATCCGCTTCCAGCTCATGTAAACCACCACCCACCACCCACGGCCTGCATGCGCCGCGCTGCAGTGCGCCGCCACGGCACCACGCTGACCACAACCCCCTCTCCAGCCGTCTAGAAGACACAATCACCTTCCACCTCATCGAGCGCGTCCAGTTCCCCCTCAACGCCACAATCTACGTGCCCGGCGGCGTCGACATCGGCGAGCCCGACACCAGCCTCTTCGACTGGATGCTGCGCGAGCAAGAGCGCCTGCAGTCCCTCGTGCGCCGCTACCAGTCGCCCGACGAATACCCATTCTTCCCCGCGGCCCTGCAGGAGCCCATCCTCAAGCCCCTCCACTACCCGCAAATACTGCATCCAAACAAGGTCAACGTCAACGCACAGCTCAAAGACTGCTACATCAAGCACATCCTCCCCGCAGCCTGCATACAGACCGGCCGCCAGGACCGCGGCGAGTCGCAAGAAAACTATGGATCCAGCGCCACCTGCGATGTCCTCACCATCCAGGCCCTCTCCCGCAGAATACACTTTGGCAAGTTTGTCGCAGAAGCCAAGTTCCGGAAGGAGCCGGACCGGTTCGCAGCATTGATCAAGGCAGAGGATCGCCAGGGCATCGACGAGGCCATCACCAATGCTGCCGTCGAGAAGAAGGTCCTAGAGCGGCTACGATTAAAAGCCAAGACCTACGGCACCGACCCAGACCTCGACGCAAACGCCACGTCAAAAGTAGATGCAGATGCTGTTGTGGCCATGTACAAGGACTGGGTCATTCCACTGACCAAAGAGGTAGAGGTCGAGTACTTGATGCAACGGCTCCAGGGCACGCAGTGGGAGTGACTTGAGCGCTAAGATGACACACCAATTGGTAAACATAAAAGTTAAATAACAAGCAATCTAGCTTCAATCAATGTTACCCTCGAGCGGAAAAAGGAGGTTTTCGTTGCATCAATACGATCAAAATCACCGAAGAACCGCCTCCTCTGTGTACTAATCGTGTTACTGCTGACACCCTTCACCGAACAGATTCCGACACACTGAACTTCATTGTTTCATACCTGCATCTCCATCGTCGAAGTCTCAAGGTGCGTCTGTGATAGCGCGTGCCGCATCAGTAATGAACGCTGTCAATGGTACGAGCCCCAATGGCAATGCACCTTCTTATGTGATTGCACTTCAAAGCAACGTCTACGCCCAAGTACTGTTCGGCATTTTTGCCATTTGTATTGGGACCCGTGTCACATCGTCGCACCGATTCAAGTCCATAAGAGACAGCACGGGCTATGTCACCCAACCACCCACAATACCATATTGGATACCATTTGTGCGGCATGCCCTGTCCATGGCATGGGACACAAAGCGGTTCACAGCACGTTGCTTGTAAGAGCCGCCAAGGGTACCTTCGCGTCATTCACTGAGAGCCTCGCAGGAACCAATACGGCGACGGCGCGCCGTTCTTTATCGACGCTGCAGGACGCAAGATCTTGGTTCTCTTGGACCCTGCCCAGATTAAGAGAGTCATGAATGCCTCTACTGAGCTGGACCCGAATCCGTTCATCCATGACATGATCCTAGGACAGATGCTTGGAAGTCCAAAGGAAACCGTAGACTTTTACAAGAATGACAACGGACGTATGGATGAGGTTCAGATGACACATATCAGACAGCACGTTACAGGTTCCGCACTCGTCTCCATGAGTCGAAAAGTTTTTGAGCGCCTTGCCGCAAACATCAACGAGTTCTACGCTCAACAGAACACTGAAGCCTCTGAGTGGATTGAGGTCCCAGATCTCTTTGATTTTGTGCAGCATCAGGTCACGCGCGCCATCACAGAAACACTCATGGGATCTCAGATCACTCACGACTATCCAGAACTATACGCTGATCAATGGCGGTTCATGGACAGCAGCATCGAAATTGTCATGGGTTTACCACGGACTGTAGTTCCAGCCGCATACGCCGCGCGTGACAGATTGCTTGCCAACCTCAAGAGGTGGAGTAGATCTTCAGAAGCGCTCCGAACCCAGGGGAAGGCTAATACTATCTGGGATGCACGTGCTGGATCCGGGTTGTTGCAGGAGCGACAAGAAAGGTATGCGCAGACAGCGGGGTTTAACGAGGAGGCTAGGGTTTCGCAGATCCTAGGGCTGCTATTCGCGTACGTTGTTAATTCCATGCTGCAAGACATGCTCTCACTTACCGTCAACAGGGGAAACAGCCTCACACCACCCATCTCGTTTTGGTATCTTTTCGAAGCTCTAAAGGATCCATTGCTTCTTGAAAAGGTGTCCAGTGAGATTCACAATAATTATGAGCCATCAACTCAAGCCTATGATTTTGGCCAACTGACCGTTCGACCCATACTTCAGTCGTTACACGCAGAGACAACCCGGTTCTACTCCTCCAACGTCGCAGTTCGGGTCGTGACCTCGAAAGCTTTCGCGCTTGACGACAAGTACGTCGTCCCAGAAAAGACCTTGGTTTTCATCTACAACAGGTATACCGGCCAATTCACTCCGGGCTGGGCAATGGCTCGTCCCAACTCGACAACATACCCCCTAGAACAATTCTGGGCCGAGAGATTCCTCACGGGCGGTGAGCGTAGTCGTTTCAGCGATGCTAATCTTACTGGATCCTGGACGTCCTTCGGTGGTGGGGAGCACAAGTGTCCGGGGCGTCATTTCGCGCGTAACATTGGCATTGCCACCCTCGCAGTGCTTCTGGGGGAATATGAGATGGACCTACTGGACAAAGAGGCCGCCAAGAAGGCGACCCCACGTGTGAGGGACGAAGCATTTGGAAAGATGGTGCCGACAAGTAAAGTTGCAGCGAGAATGCGAAGAAGACTAGTGAGGTGATTTCATCAACAAGCACCGAACGTCTGACACTCGAAATCGCTTGAGCGTGCTTGTTTGCACCTCTACGGAATGTCTTTGTCATAGAACGGCCATTGCAGTACGGCCCTCGGAGTTTGCTCTTACTTCGAAGAGAGCGAGACATGATAGAACAGTCTCATGGAAAAATTGGGCTTGACAAGATGTCAATGATGAACGGAATGTATAGTAGGTCCAAGGTAATAGTTAGTTGTAGACCTACAATTCATTCGGTTTTGGGGGTCACTGCTATTCACTGCCCACCACTTGTCAAGAGACACTGGTCTGGCAACGCTTATGAGGCTCTCGCTCACCTCGACAGATCTGCTTGTGAGAAAGCGTAACCAAAAGGAGAAAGTGTCGCACAGGGAATGAAAGACAAGGCTACAGTTTGCCTGAGGATGAACACCAGGAAGACTTAGCTGCGTTATGATTGCTACAAGAGCAAAGTCTCCAACAACGAACATCACACGGCAGCAGTCCACGGGTGGTGTATGACGACGTTCAAGCCAAGCTCCACCCAACCCTATTCAGAAGGTGCTATGTCTCAGCACTTGGCAGTCCCGATCTTCCATCTTGGACCTTCTCTTTCGAACACTAAACTGCATGCTAAAGTGGATTCGTAGCACATTGCACGCGCGACATCATGCGAACAATTTGTTTGGCCAATGTGCTGTGTTGCCCGCTGTATAAAGCTACACATCAAGGCCGGCGCCACATTCACTTCGAGTCTGACCTTATTTTTTATACGAAAAGACAATGAAGATTCAGTGCGGTATTGCGGTCGCATGCGCCGTGCAGGTCTATGGTGCTGCGTTCCCGGCTACAACATATGGCGATGAACTGCGACCACTTGTGTCCTCCAAGGATCTTCAGTCTGGGATAACGACGGAGAAGTAGTTGCCATATTCGCGTCTCATCTTTGGAAGCATTCACTGACTGGAGTCTAGACTGATGGGCAATCTGAAAGCCTTTGATTCAATCGCTAAGGCAAATGGTGGCAACCGGGCCTTCGGCCTCCCAGGATACGCAGCATCTGTTGAGTATATCCTTGCGAAGACACAGAATACAAAATTCAAGACATGGGTGCAAGACTTCCCAGCGCTATTCTTCCAAGTTGAGTCCATCAAGTTCGCTGTCAGCAACACGTCCTACCACGTTATCGGACTCTCATACTCCCCATCGACGACACCCGAAGGGTTGATTGCACCGCTCGTCCTGGGCGCTTCTGGTCCGGAAGGCTGCACCGTAGCTGCGTACGACAACATCGATGTGCAAGACAAGATTGTCCTGGTACAGCGAGGCACGTGCCCAGACGGCACGACCCTTGCTGGCCGGATAAAGCCTGCGGTTGCCGCGGGCGCTGCAGCAGTGATCCTGTATTCTGATGTTGTCACACCCGTTACCGGAGGCACGCTATCTAACCCTAACCCCGAAGAGTACAGACCATCTGGCTACATCAACTTGGCTGACGGTGAGCCTCTTGCTGCTCGACTTCGCGCCGGTGAGTCAATCGAAGCATACTTCCAGCAAACGCAGACCGTCGAGACGCGCATTACACAAAATGTTTTCACCGAGACCCGGGACGGCGACGATTCAAAGGGTATAATCATGCTTGGCGCTCATCTGGATTCCGTCCAAGCTGGAGCTGGAATTAATGACGATGGATCGGGATCTACTCTCATCCTTGAGCTTGCAAAGGCGCTACGCAAGTTCCGCGTAAAGAACAAGGTCCGCTTTGCCTGGTGGGGTGCTGAAGAAAATGGGCTTTTAGGGTCCAAGTACTACACGCAGAACCTCAACGCCACAGAGGCAAACAAGATCCTCACCTACCTAAATTTTGACATGGTGTCCCGTGGCTACTTCGGTGTCTTTGATGGCGATGGTAGCACTTTCAATCTTTCTGGCGCTCCAGGATCAGCCACTATCGAGAGGCTCTTTGTGGAGCACTTCAATCAGAACAGTGTCAATGTTACGGCTGCTCGATTCACAGGCGGAAGTGATTACCAGTCGTTCATGAACATCGGCAAGCCAGTTGGCGGTCTGCACACGGGAACTGGGGTGGAACAAGATCCGTGCTACCATCAGGCCTGTGACACCATCGACAATCCAAACCCAACGACGCTCACGATAAACGCCAAGGTATGTAACTGAACAAGTCCCATTCGACAAGAGCTAATGTGACCAGGCCGCTGCGCATGTGCTATCGATTTTAGCCACTAGGGGCGAAGAGCTGATCCCCAAGAGCCCGGTGAACGCCAGTATGATCACTTCAAGGGGCCTTGTAGGCGTGGAACCCCAATGGACAGTCCCAGTTGAGGGCGAAGGGCACCTGTCAACGTGTGGGCATGAAGTCTAACTGTGGTCCAATGATTGAACGCCTTCTGTGGGAAGAGCGGCATAAGCAATCGGCCATGCAGTGCCCGAATTTCGAGAAAGGGTAGCTTTGTTTGCCGTCAAGAGTACACGTTTACAGACTCGATCCAAATCAACGCTGTTTCATAAAGATCGCATTCTTAACATTGCATACATAGCGACTAGAAAGTGTTTCGTCATGCGGGTTCTTGTTTGAGACACTATAACGAAAGACTAGGGCATCGAAGACGACGGACACTGCCTTGACGAACAAGAGAAAGAGGTTTTCCGTTTCCAAGCAATAACGAGGCTTTTGTTGACACGGTAGTGACTGCAAAAGAAGAGGTGACCAGGAGTCGTGAACCTGCATTGCGTAATCTTACTAACACTCCCAATCTGGCAAAATCCCATAGTCGATCTTTGGAGCACTCGCAGACCTTGACTCAAATTCATACCAGGTTTGATGCCGGACCGAAGTTCATGGTGGTTGCGACGGAGAGCGAATCGATGTTGTGTTGTGTTGGGATGTCGTCAAAATGGTTACTGACTTCCGCTGTGGCAGCCAATCAGCGTTCATTAGCGCCGCACGTTACCGCCCCGGCAGAAAAGTCTCACAGCTTCATGATCAACGCCCAACACGCCCCACTGCTGCGCATACACATTCAAACCGCCACAATGCCTCTTCCGAAACGTCAGACGATACCAGTAAAGGGCGCAAAATCTGCCCCATCTGTAGGTAGGTCAATTGCCCCCCCTCCCCCCAGAATCATATTCGCCAGCTGTCCTCGCTGCGCAAGTCGGCAAGATAAAATGCGCCAACCTTTGGTAGACGATAACGTTCGCTAACACAGCATCCACTCAGATGACTCGCGATTCTCCAACTTTGAAACCGACCCCAAGTTCCGACTGCCTTCAAAGAAACATACCAAGACGAAACTCGACACGCGATTCTCCAGGCTCCGAAGCGATCCCGACTTTTACAACAAGGCCACTGTTGACAAGTACGGGCGCAAAATCGACAAGGAGGCTGGAAAGAAAGCACTTGACAAGCTCTATGATGTGGAGGATGATGATGAAGAGGACGAGGGCAAGAACGAACCGAACCTGGATCGGCCAGCAGAGAAGAAACGCGACAAGGCGGTGCTGAAGGAGCTGCAACGAGTTGAGCAGCAGGGCTTCGATCCCATACGAGATGGCGGCCTAGAATCCTCCTCGGATGAAAGTTCGAGCGACGAAGAAGACGACGAGGTAGAGGAGCAGACGGAGCTTGCAGGTGGAAACAATGAGGTGCCCACGGGCGATATCTCAGCGAGGCTGGCGGCAGTAAACATGGACTGGGATAACATAAGAGCCAGCGACATTATGGCAGTCGCAAACTCCTTCGTGCCTGCTGATGGTCGGATATTGAACGTTGTCATCTACCCCAGCGAATTTGGCATGGAGCGAATGCAACGTGAGGAAATCGAAGGACCACCACGTGAGATCTTCGCATCGACCGCCAACAAGAACAAGGACAACATCACTACACTGGACAACTCGGATGCATCTGAGTCGGGAGATGAGGATAGAATAAAGCAAGAGTTGCAAGGAGACGACACGGGCGAGGAATTTGACTCGACCGCGCTGCGTTCCTACCAACTCGACCGCTTGAGATACTTCTATGCTGTCATCACCTGTTCTTCGGCCAACATAGCGAAAGCTATTTACGACAACTTGGATGGGCGCGAGTACCTTACGAGTGCAAATTTCTTTGATCTTCGCTTCGTCCCTGACGGCACAGAGTTTGACCAGGACGTCCATGATGAGTGCACAAAACTGGCTGATGGCTACAAGCCCAACGAATTCACAACCGGCGCTCTCACACACTCAAAAGTCAAGTTGACGTGGGATGCTGATGACACAACGCGTCAAGAAGTGCAAAAGCGTGCTTTCTCTCGTAAGGAGATCGACGAGAACGAGCTTCAGGCTTACCTAGGCACAGACTCGTCCTCATCAGAGGACGAAGAGGAAGCGGCGAAAGCAGACAAAGCAGCAACTCTACGAAAGGCACTGGGTTTGGAGGCTTCTGGCAAGTCATCGAAATCGAAAGTCAAAGCATCTACGAAACGAGACCGTGACTTCCCGAAGCCAGACTCGGAGATGCAGATCACATTCACTGGTGGTTTGCTAAATAGTGCCAACAATGACTCTGTATTCGAGAATGACATCCCATTACAGGAGACTACTATGGAGAAGTACATTCGCAAGGAAAAGGAGAGGAAGCAGAAGCGGAAGGAAAAGTACGAAGCCAAGAAGAAGGGTGTTGATCCCGATGTTGAAGGATCGGACAAGGAAGTTGCACCAGGCAGAGCCGCCACCGACGATCCATTTGACGACCCTTTCTTCGCGTCCGACCCGGAAGAAGCCGCCAAAGAAGTCAAGCAGGCGAAGAAGTCCAAGAGAGCCAAGAAGCGCGAGGAACAAGATGCCCAAGACGAGGCTAATGCAGCTGAGCGTGCAAATCTCGAACTTCTCATGGCAGACGAAGACGACGCCGACAAAATGCGTCACTTCAACATGAATGAGATCGTAAAGGCCGAAAAGCTAAAGAAGAAGGGCAAGAAGACGAAGAAGAATGCAGCTGTCGTCGAAGACACGTTTGATCTCAACACTGTCGACCCGCGGTTTGCGAAGCTGTATGAGAGCCACGAGTTTGCTATTGATCCGACGAATCCCAAGTTCAAGGAGACGGCGGGCATGAAGAAGTTGTTGGAGGAGGGGCGCAAGAAACGCAAGCAAGGGAAGGGAGAGGATGATGTGGAGCCCGAACGGGACAGCAAGAAGTCGAAGCAGGAGGCGACTGCTGCAGAGGACGATGTTATGAAGCTGGCGGCGCGGGTGAGGGCGAAGAGCAAGGCGAAATGAGCTGGATAGCTGGTAACACGTCATCTATACCCATGTACTTCAACGCGCTCAGAATTGGTCCTTTCTGACACTCTTGCTATCTTCCATGTCTTGATACTAGTGGTGTGTTGTATCGCCTTATCGGTGATGCGAAGTTTGTCCGTGGCTCCTTCCACGTTGAGGGCGGCCTAGCTGCCTCATACCGATTGGAAGAAGGACTATGCATGGCGGCCGTTTCTCGATCCGCTCATCATTGGATTTGGTGATCAGCAACTTGCCACTGGGTATGCTGTGTTGTTGAGCGGATGGATCAAGGTAGGCCAGCTGCGATTGCAATGACCTGGTTTGTTGACTTGTGCAGGTCGCGCAAAACGCCTTCGAAGTCCAGGGGGCTCACTTTGTCCTCATCCTATACAGCTGTGCGCTTTCCTCGTCCTCACATCTAGCCGCCCTCATCACACTACGCAAGTATTTTCGCAAATATCGTCTCATCGCCAAGATTCGTCTCACATCTGTCATTGTTTTCGCCATGTTCCTCTTCGGGTCCATGATCGCTGCAATATGTATGCCACCGACGCACTTGGAGCACAATGACGCAACACTAGAGAGCCACGGTCGAGCTCAGCGGTTGTCATTCCTCGTACCGCTTACGCTCATCTTCATCGGCTTCTCTACAGCTCTCGTATGCATACTATACAAGCCCAGAGGTAGAGCTGTTTTGGCTCGAGCATCAACGTCATCGAGCAACTTCAAACAAGGCCTCATCCAACGGGTGGTGAATCCAGTGTCGCCTGCGCACCTGGGTGTCAAATTGTTCTACTTTCTCTTTCTGAACCCGACTATTGCTTTCACAGTCCAGATCCTGCTCGCTATCCTTTCCGTCATACTCGTGCTAAGCCAGGAGTTCGCGGTGCCGAGTGACGGCGACGCGTTCTGCGGGCTACAGGATGACAGGGAAAATGTGTGGGGCTTCGGGCAGACGCTGAGTGTGGTCATGTTGCTGCTACCGGCTATGAGTGCATGCCATACATATCTCGAGGGTAGACAGGACATCAGTGAAGGCTTTACACTCAAGGCGTAACGAGCTGCGGTGCTCAAGCCTTGTTTCCGTCTGTACCCTGCTCGTCTTGTTCGTAATGCATGCTCTCTGCAAAGCCCACCCACTCTGTCAACCCCCTAACATAGATGTCCCGACTCTGGTCCACGATGCCCCCGTGGCCCCAAACGACGATCTCGTCAAACTCGGCGACGTGCTCGGCAACCTTGACCTCGACAAACATGTCCCCTGCATCTGCGTCTTCGTCTTCGTCTTCGGCTCCGCTCTCGCCACGATGGTGTACCTCTTGCCGTTGCTGTTCTCGCCGTGACTGGCCTTGCGGCAGTTGCTGGTCTGTAATGTGCAGGACGGCACCCGTGTACCCTTCTGGAAGAGCAACAGGTGTACCGTGGAGATGACGGCCACGGAAGTGTGCGTGCTGTGCGGTGCTGGACGCGTCGGTCGAGGACGTGGTTGGTGTGAAGAAGCGGCCCGTGGAGTTGATGGGGCCGTTGTGGGAGATGCGCAGAGGAAGGAGGTTTGGGGTGACTTTTGGCGGGTGGGCGGATCGGGGGGGTTGTATGGACAGCATTTTGACGATGCAGAGTGTGGGTTGTACGCCTGCAGCCTGGGAATGACGGAGCCCTGATGGTTGGTGTTGGTCATGGCAAACCTTGGAACGCGTCGACGCGCCAAAGCCCGCGGGCGTGTTTGGCGGGGCACGGACGCGCCTGCCAGCGTCAAGACTCAAGACTCGGACCCAAGAGTCCACACTCCACTGGCCGCGATGTACGGTGTGTATGGCGGTGCCATGATGCAGAGATGCAGAGTCAATGCCCCAAAGGCCCCATGATGCCACTGCGCCTCCTGTCCGACGGCTTCACTCCTACTGTGTATGTACACCTGCGACAGCACAGGCCTGTTTCGACGACTCGGTGCCTGGCTGGACTGCACGGCCTCCGCCTGCACATGAATCATGGCTGCTGCATCCTCTCCAGTACTCGTGTCCGCACCTACAGTACGCACCATGCCTCATTCACTACAACACGCCTTGCCGGAGCCTCGAAGACTGCATCTGTCCATTCACTGCTCATATACTAGCGTACACAGTCCGGTGTACCCACTGGCGTCCCCAAAAAAGCAAACTTGTGCCTTGCATAAGAGAGAGTTGCCCCTCACCTCACAGGCCCGGGCCGGGGGGGGATACCTTGCCATGGACCCTGATGTGCGGCTCTGTGACACGGCTGGGGAACTTCGCGTATGAGGAGAGCCCAGCATTGATACACTCATCCGGCAGTCCAATGGCTGCGATTCATGTCCCTCGGGGTTGCCAGCACGCAAGCGCACCGCATGTCAGATTGGGGGCTCCCAGACGTCTCCGTCGATGTCTGGCAGAATCGAAGTCGTCATAGATCGCTTGAAGAGGCAAAGTACCCACGCCAACCCTGCAATCCAAACAAATGCAACACGGATTTGGTCGAGACGGCGCAACCAGAGCGACCGTGTCGGCTCTCGGTCTTCCGCTCTGTCGGCCTTGACAAGACTGAGAGATCTAAATAAACTTGACCGCCATGTGCGTCGGCGAGGCACAGCTGCTTTCTCGACAAACCACCATCCAGAACCCTCCGCCTCTGCCCCCGCCCTCCGCGTTTGTCCCGCAAGATCCTGCTGCAATTGTTCACGTTGACAGATTTCGGTTGGAAGAGCGCGGTTTGCACAGCACACCGTGAGCGCTGCGTCCTACGTCTGCCATTGAAGGCTGTGTGCGACCGAAAGCGTCGTGTTTCCAGCTCTCTACCGGACGAGGACTCGCTTGCGTTGCGATAGCTTCCCGCATTCCTGGAACGTGAAGCCCTCAAGTCGAGCCCTTCAATTGCCAACGTACCCCCAAGTGTTTTCCTGATCATCGTTGAACTGTCCACACTTTACAGCATGACCATCCTCGGCCCGTTGACAGGTGCCGCCTCGTCGGTCCTCAGCACCATCACAACACAGGCGTGGAACCCCCTCGTCAATATTTGCAGAAATGGCACAATCTCTCAATTGCAGAACTTGAAGCTCGGCAAGCTCGTTTTATTTGAAGGCGGTTCAAGCGAGGCTTCGGCCGTGTTTGGCAAGGACAAAGAAGGACTTCCCATTGCCTTTCTCGACGTCCACGATGAGAAGTTTTGGGTGCGACTTGCGCTTTTCGCGGATATGGTGTGTTCACCGCCTCAGAGGTGCCATTGCGCTCGCATATGCTCAGGTGGACATGTCAGGCTGATTGGATCTAGGGTTTCGCAGAAAGCTACATGCTCGGAGAGTTCACATCACCAGACTTGACAAAGTTCTTCGAGGTCAGTCTACTTGTAGCGCCATGGTGTTCGTAGATGGTCAGCTCACATGCACAGCTCTTCATTTTGAACCGGAACTACCTCTCCAACGGCTCGAACTTGACATCTGCGATATCTAATGGCCTCGCAGGCTTGGTGCGAGGAGGTAATAACCTCAAAAATGCGCGCCTCAACATCTCCGCTCACTACGACATCTCAAACGAAATGTTCGCGGCTTTCCTCTCTCCAGACATGACATACTCCAGCCCGATATGGCTGCCGAAATCCAACCCCAAGTCCGAGCTCGAATCACTCTACGACGCACAGATGCGAAAGCTCGACCGTTTCATCGATAATACACATATCAAGGGATCTGACCACGTTTTGGAGATTGGCACGGGTTGGGGCAGCTTCGCCATGCGAGCAGTGGCGCGGACAGGCTGCAGTGTCACCTCCTTGACCCTCTCCATTGAACAAAAGGAGCTGGCAGAGGAGCGAATCAAAGAAGCTGGCATGTCAGACAAAATCACGGTGCTCCTCTGCGACTACCGAAGTCTGGAGATTCCCCAAGCTGGGGCATTCGACAAAGTCGTGTCCATTGAGATGCTCGAGGCAGTAGGCAAAGAATATCTCGTCACATACTTCAAGTGTATCGACAAGCTGCTCAAGAAAGAAGGGGGCATAGCCTGCTTCCAATGCATCACCATGCCCGACGCGCGCTACGAAGCGTATGCCAAATCGGACGATTTCATCCGCCGCTACATTTTCCCCGGCGGCCATCTTCCCGCTGTCTCCGAACTCGTAAGCTCGATACACACCGCGTCGGGTGGCACTCTTGTCGTTGATAACATAGAAAACATTGGACCGCATTACGCAAAGGCACTGCGGTTGTGGCGGGAGGCGTTCCTGGACAACTGGCAAGAAAAGATCAAACCGCAGCTCATCAAGGAGAAAAAGGACGAGGGTATGGATGATGAGGGGGCCGAGGTGTTCAAGAGGAAATGGGACTACTATTTCAGGTATTCGGAAGCGGGCTTTTCGACAAAGACGTTGGGCGATGTTATTATTACCGTGGGAAGGGAGGGGACGGTGCAGATGATGGAGGATGTGCCGTTGTAAGGGGTGTAGATGGGGAGGTGGGTTGGGAATGTACTAAGCGCGACGTGTGTTGGGGCTGTCGAGTCTGTTTGTGTCAACGTTAACTATACCCATGTTCGTGTTGCTAGACACGTAGATTTGCGATGATTTGAAAGCTTGTTCAGGTCCTGTGAGCCGTTGCTCAGATATGGCATCTATTGAGTCGCTTTCACGCGGAAAACCAATGCATTGGTTCCGTTGTCCCCACATGTCAAACGTGACGGACGTATACCCAATAATATCACTTCTCTCTGTTCCCGGCTCCCGTCCAAATGTCAATCACAATTCACTCTTCACCTTGATCTCCCCAACAAGCACCCTTATACTCTCGTCTCCCGTCTCCGCTCTGCGCTCAAACTCGGCCATGTTTTCTTGCATCCACGTTCCATCCTGTCCTGCAAGCGGTAGTAAGAAACCCTGCTCTGCACCTGCAGCGATGGATTCATGGAGAAAGATATTGTGCAGCGTCAGAGGATTGTCTAGGCGTCCTTGCTCGGTGGGTTTGCTTGCAATAGCAGTGGATCGGTGGTCTGGGACGGGGCTGCTGTGTGGGAAAATAGTGGCGTCGTAAAATGTAGATTTACTTTGCAGTCGTTGTAGGTTTATGGTTAGAGGTTCAGGGGCTGGCAGGCTGGAAGGGGAAATGGAGGATGTGGTGGACGAGGAGGGTGTGACCACGATATCCTCCCATGCTTTTGAGATTTCTTGAATGAGAGTGGCGAGTTTGGGAGCGTTTGAGGGGCCTCGGGGCCGGAGGAAGCCGTTGATGTAGTTTGTTTGGACTGTTGTATTGTTCGTTAGTGATCTCAAACCATCCGAATTCACCCATAGCATCATGTTCCGCGACTCTGAGTCTTCTGGCATATTGCTCCATGCGCGAATCTAACACGCCCACGGACTACGTACCTTGTTGACCACCGACAAATGTCGTCTGCGTCTGCAGTGTCGTAGCATGGAACGTTACGTTGACGAAGATTGAAGCTGCGGAGAAGAGGGTTGTATGAAGGTTCGTGATGGTTGTTGCCAGTGCTGATTTTTGAGTGGGAGAAAGTAGGGTGGAGTGGTGGATTGCGTAGTGAGGCATCTTTCGACGATGACAGACGTTGTCGGTGTAAGTTTGCGTCAACGGCTAGCAGTTGATCTGATGCTGTGGACTAATGTTTTGGAAATGAGGATCTTTTGGCAACTCGAGGACGCAGGTTGCTCTGTGAGACCTTGAGCAACAGTTTTGAGCGCTCAGAGCTGAGACTTGGCGGTCATTATAGCAATGAAGTTGCGCGTGTGTTGTCGCGATGGGAGATCACCATGTGCTGTCGTGCTATGATTTGCCGCGGAGTGGGGGAAATGGATCCCTCGGCGCCGTAGCTTGACTTTGCAACGTGATGGTTTTGCGGTAAGTCGGTAGTTGATTGAACTATAGGATTCGCAGATGCGTGCTTTGAGAGCGCAGGGCTGTAGACAGTGTGGAGTGCACGACGGCTGTCCAGCAAGATGTCGAAACCTGGGAAGCTACCCCACCAGCACACCCTTGACCCCACACCCACCCCTCTGCCATTTCACATCGCAATCGCGCAAATCGGCATCATTCCAGCGTCTACGGGAAGTGCCCTTTCCCCCGGATTCCTTGCATTGGCACTGAGCCACGTTGCGGCGCCCGTCGGCAGCAACCATCCGACATGACTGGGGGCTAGGGTCGTGCCGTCGGGTGAACTCAACTCTGAGTCGAGAGACCCCATGAACGGCACCGGGCGCCACAGTTGAACGGTCCATGTGGGAACCCACGTTCCAAACTTCTGCGCAGACAGCGTTTGGGCTAGTGACTTGGATCTCGAGTCGTTCGCCCGAATCATCGGCTGGGAAGCGTCGGGGGGATGGTTGCGTAGCTGGGCTGCAAAACCGGCAGAGATGCTGAAGACTGGATTCCTTGTGCCGTGTACTGCATGAGATTCGCATGATTAGCGCATGACATACTGGGGGATTGCATGAGCTTATTTGGACGTTGTCTTCACATCTTGAAGAAATGGGGTGTGGGGACTGTAGAACTTGACGAACCGCTGTACCTATCTAATCAACACCCAAAGGATAAGATGAGTCTCTAGCAGTGGACATGGTGTTCTATGCAAGTAGGGTGCCTCAAGCCAACCGTGCGCATACGCTCTGGGCGTTGCGATCAGTCCTGCACAGCCAGACTCCTCCCGCATGGGCGCATCAGTATCCCAATGAGTATGCGGCTTCATAACTTCGTTATTCCGTCTCTCGAGTTGGAGCTTTCAGTAAAGTCTACAAAACTCTCTTCGCCGTTGAAGTGCCTAGAGTAGATGGTCAGTACACGGATCAGACTGTATTCGCGTTGAGCCTCATATCCTGGCGCACACAGAAAGCCCGGAGCCCTTCCGTTCCCGCGTACCGAAATCTCGACTCGAAGCCAATCTGGTCTGTACCATTGCCAACGTGCAAAAAGGATGAGTCAACTTACCATCCTCTCTCAGCTCCACCCGAAAGGTAAGAAGTGTCGGAGTTCAGCTCGCATATCCAGTTCCCAACAACGCCCTTGTCAGAATCGACAGTCTTCCGTACAAACTTGGAAAGTCCTGCTGTGTAGCAGTGGAAGTCCTCTTCATCTGGGTCGTCCGGCATCTGGCCAGTCAGCACCCGGCCGGCCGCGATGATGGTAGCCGCGTGGGTACACAGGAGCACGGTCCTTGGTTGCTCTGGGTCATTATCGAGCGTCGTAACAATGTGATCAAGCGCTCGCCTGACACGCTCGTGGAGCTCCACAATCATCTCGCCTCTCGCGGGCGGCATGTGCACCGAGACATAGTCTGGATCCAGGTCCTCGAAGTGAGGAGTCAAGATTTGAAGGGTTGGCGGTGAGGGATGCTCCCAATTGGCGCGACCAAAAAACTCCCTACATCACCATCAGCCTTGATCTCCTGGAAACGCGCATTAGGCGCCTATCAGCCAGGCCCCTGGCTCACAGACCCTATGCCTCGATCGATTCTGATCTTGCCCTTCGCTTTCCCCTCTGCAAAGAGTCTAGCCGTGGTGGGCTGTAACGTCTGCAGACATCGGTAGAAGGGGCTTGAATAGACTCTCTCGATCGGGGGCTCAATCTTGCACAGGTACTCTGCTAGCTCTTTCGACTGCTCAACCCCCTTGGAGGTCAGTGGCGGATCTGTTGGTATGCCAGTTGGCGTTTTGACCATCGACGCCGTGTACGTGCCCGTCTGGGGATCCACCGACCAGTTGGAGCGAAACTACGCGGTCAGCCCACCGTTAGAGACAAGGTCATCTCAAGGGAATAGCGATGGGCGGCAGGGTTTCACATGACACGTGCCGACGTTGAACAACCGGACCTGAACGGAGAGCGTAATGCAAGCACGGAGGAGGCTATGCTGTGGCTGCCGGACGCGGATCCAGATCCACGAGCGATATGTGGTGGGGGAGATTGCGCAAGCCGATGGTGGAGACGGGGGGCTTGACTTCAGACGTACCGCGTGCCGGACAACGTAGATGACCTCTATCATCGTTTGTGCAATGTGGTGGAGCCGAAGATTCCTCCGCAGTAGGTGTCGAGGGCGGGCTTCCAGAGTAGGCAGTCTGTGGTGTTCGCGAATACGAATCTGCCAGTGACGGTGTGTTTGGGGCAGGCGCTTGGGTGCGAGTGGTTAGACCTCGGCTAGATGCTCTTTTCGGTCATGCTTCTACACAGTAGATTGCGTTCGTGCCAGTCCCTCCCAACCCTACTCGTACTCTATCTACACTGCACTCCGGCATGCGCCGGGACTAAGTCCAGTCTTGTCTGTCCAAACAGCGACTCATGGCAGGTCTATGGGAGTGGCAACGTCATGTTGGAGCGCGCGCGCTTGTGCATGCACCTCCGTCGTCTAGTGGGGGTCGTCCGCAAGCTTTCTTTTGTGACGAGCAAGAAGGGAGACCTCGCTCTGCCGCCGCATTGCATGCCAGTCGCCTGCCTGTTGGAGGTCCTACGCAGCGCACATGAAGTGATCCGTTCACTCTCGAGACCAGAGACCACGTCCCATCGAGCATAGCCCGAGTGCTGCCCGAGAGCTCATTCGTTCCCTGCCTTGGCCCATCAGCCACGTCGATCCGACTTGGACCCATTCATTGACTTTGCCTACCGTCGCTGGTAACAAGCCCCCACGCCCTGAGCCGTGCGTATGCGGCCCTTCGCAATGACAGTCATTAGTGCGAGGTCACATGCAATCTTCCTGCAGGCTTCAGGGCATTGCCTCGATGATACAGGAACAAGCCATAGCTCAAACAAAGCGCGCCTTTACCTTGCAAGCAGCTGCAGGCCCCATTAAGCGCACGCAGGGTTTGCTGGTCCTTGCGCTGTTGACGCCAGCTTCGGACACCGTCTGCCACGATGATGCAATGCAATGGTTGCAACATGCAGCTTCGTTCTGAAGCGGTCAACACACGTGGGATGGTCGATAAAAGTCTTGGACTGGCTCTGGATGGGCATGTCGCAAGCTTAAATTCTGTGAAGTTGATCATGGTCATACTCGATATTCTAGCAGACGAGCTCCGTCACCACCGAGAGTTCCATATTGGCTGGACGTTGGAGACCCACGTTCACATGCTTACGGCGTCGTGAAACTTGTGGGTCTTGTTCTTAGTACGGGACAGCTCTACGAACAGAGGATAGCCGACGGGTGGTGTTTGTAGCGTAATCGTACACACCGGAGCCCTGGCTAGTAGAAACGCGGGGTTGAGGTGGGCACATTACGCAGGCGGAATCGATATCTCAGAGTGCATGCCGCAACCTTCCTTGCTTAGGAGGAGAGTGTAGGCTCGCGTGAATCGGATGCATTGTAGTAGCCATCCAGTCGTCCACTATGTTTTACGTCCACTTGGGCGGTCAGGAATGGGTGTTCCTAAGGTAATATGACTTTCCTGCCAGGATAACCATGTGCAACTCCAAGCTCTACAGCGAGCCATCGATACTCAGATGCTGCTCAGTTCCAATAGATCACATCTCTCGGAAGCCAGAGATGTCCTCAGTCGTGGGAAAACTTTAGATTACAAGCCCTGAGCAGGTCCCTCAATAATGGAACAACCCACCCATGTAATGCTGATCTTCCGGCGAGGGATCACTTCGAGTCGCAGGGATGTGTCCCGTTCGGGCCAGCTGGGGGATCCTAGAGTAGGGCGGTTCATCGAAGATGAAGGCCAGTGCGACTTCTACGGTAGGGTGGAGTGTCCGGGCGGTGTTAGTAGCTCCGCAAAGGCACCGTCTACCGGGACCGACCTAAAAGCACTGGACCGCTTCAGCCCGTGTCGATCAATGATGCGTTCCAGGGACTCTGGATAGTTTTGAAATCGGTTTTCATCGGTGTTGCCCCATCAGAACTGAGTGCAGAGTTTTCTGCGACGTTGCAGTGAACTTAATCACATGCATAGTGTTGGGCATGATCGACGCAGGTCCAGTTACCATCAACATCTGACTAGTGACGCACGAGCAAGATGGCGGCTCAGCGTTGGAAAGCCAACAGGCAGTGCACGCCGAGGCCCGAGCCCGTTCGTTACCAGCTTGCTACACAGTGTATGAGAACGTCAACCCCCACTTGCGAACAGGTTGCAGACAAGGCGGGATGACATTCGGTGGTCGTCCTGTAGTGGGCATTTGGAACCGACGATACTTGCCCTTGACTCGGCCACTAGCCTGACGTACACCGAACACCAATCTTTTGATTTTTGGGCTTCCTTCACATAAGCCCCAAAAATCCCAGCAACCAATCCGGCTCACTGCGGCCACTCTGGGAATACCTCTAGCGTCCGCCTAGGCCCCCCGCGCGACGCGCAAGGAAGCTTAAGAGGATGGCAGAGCCTCCCCCTTCCCATCATACGGGGTCCCCAGACCCCGAATCCCCTCAGCAGCTTGATACCCGCGCCTCAAGACGGCTTCAGAGGGATGTGCATCACCAGGCACCCCCGCTGAGCCGCCAGAACCCCGGTGGGGGCGCTCCCAAACCTCGAGTCTCTG